>VOQZ01000312.1:0-195900 GCA_008079305.1 Phytophthora palmivora | reverse complement strand
TCCCTCCTTCTGGCCTAAAGCGCCACGGCGTCGTCGTTAACGTCGGTCTTCTACTTCCCACGGACGCTGCTACAGCTGCTGTGAGGGCTGCTGGGGCTGTGGGCAACAATTCTTTCCCATTGACAAACAACTTTGGAGCAATGCGCATATCGTCAGCAGTTTTCCATCGATTGGACCAAAGAATGCGGCTGTTGACGTCGAAACAGCTCGTCCACCTTCCTCTTGGCTACCACTGCTGCTGAAGTGGACACACTTAGTGATTCTAGGCCTGCCGTCTTCAACTTGGTCATCGTCTGGTTGCTAGCGCGTCACCATGAAGGAGACGCATCGACTGCTGTGGCATCTTGCTAATAATCCCAAATGACCAACACTCTCACTTCAACTTGCACTTATCGGATGTTGTCGTGTACACTAGAGTCACCAAATGTAACCACTGCCAATACAAATATGGCATTCCCAGTGAATAAGTATGCGCGCTATAAGCGCAGCACCGCCTTCTTCCTCGACTGGCTACTACGTGCACGCGGGCGTGGGCGTCATGGAGATCAGCGCGTGCATCTAGAGACACTCAATGACGTCGTGAAGGGCATCGCGGCTGAGCCTTCTACGCTTACCCCGAAGCTGCTACAAGAACTGCCGAAGGCTCTCGCAGCTTGCCAGTGCTCCATCACGTTAAGAGAACATGTGGCCACGTTCTTTGCAGAGGACAATAGGACAAGAAGGCCATCAACACTTTTTAAAGCTTCTCAAGAGTTGGCACTCAATGCTGAAGACAGTGAAGTGGGAGCGACAGGAAGTCGTGGAGAGGGAGAAGTCCAAGTTTGAGAATTATTATCAAGTGCTACAGGTGGACGAGGACTACTTCCCTCATGAAGGTGTGTTTGTGGCGGAGAAAGGAACTCCGAAGACTACAAAGGTGGACAGGAAGCAGTTATTTGATGAGGCTTTTGCCGAAGATCTGAGACTCGAGGTGATTTACTTCTTCTTGGAGCTAGAGGAGCTGGTGGAAGGAGTGTTTACTATCTATGATCAAGTGAAACAACAACAGACGATGGTGGAGGCTACGGTGGTGGTCAAGTTGGCTATGGACGCTGCTAATACACTGACGGCTCAATTGCAATTGAGATACCCGGTGTTACAAACGGCTGATGTGTTTTAACATTGTCACGAGTAAAATGCCGTTGAACTTCACCACACGCATTGCAGATGCGGTTGCTAAGTTTTGGGACAGCTTCCAGAGAAGTGGAACGTACAACTTCGTCCCGGGGATGCTAGTCGTGGACTTCATGAGTGTGTTGAGTACGTTGTCTAGCTTCACTACTGCGATCCCTAAGTCACCACGACAAACTATGATTCTTTTGTGTGACTTATGGCGAAGAACGCACGCCACAGTACGTTCTACCGGACCCGAGCAATATGGTGGTTTTCTTGATGCAACAGTTGCCACATTTGTATAATACCATCATTGAGAAAAAGCAGCGACTGGTACGGGATATGATCCATCTGGGCTGGTGGGCTCCTTCATGGCGCTGATGGATGAATTCTTTACATCACGTAAGGTCACAGTTCCAATGGTGTTTACTTGTATCTGCTGGATAAAATCCGTTGCGGCCTTGCAAGGAAATGCAGGGCTTAGTCGCAATGTAAGTCTTACTTTTACACACTCGACGAAGTTGATGAAAAATATGGAAGACACGTATGCGAAGGGTGCTGTTCAAACTAACGATCAGGAAATCCACGACCTGCTGAAGTGCTCGTCAGAAGAGATCAAACAGTCCCATACAATCGCAAATTGGCCTGTGCAAATCCACTGCTGGCGGTCTCACAATGTTGAGTCATCATTTTCAGTATCTCGTTTTGGGAGCTGAAGTCATTATGGTGACATCAAGATTTCGTGCGTTCGTCACCTTTATAATGCTTTGGTACAACTTGAGTATCTTCAACATATTCCATTTTTTGATGAGCTGTTGAAGGTGTACGATCCAATGATTTTTACCCCGTCACGTGCTGCGGCAGTTCATGGTTCGTACAACCGTATTTACCTGCTTAGCTCGCACATGACTGTTGCGTCAGTCAATTCAATGTATCGTGCCAAGGAACCACCCATCGGGAGTGAAGGGATTAAAGTACGAAAGGCTCTTCATATGAGTGATCTGTCCAAAACATACATGCTGATGATTCAAAATGACAAGTCATGTTGGGAGGTGCTTCGTCGAAGGCCATGCTGAGTAAGGCTGCAGACATTTGCTCGAAAGAGCTATTTCAAACGCGTGTGCTCTCGCGTGACATCTTAAAGCTCAACAATGACCTCACGGACACATTTTCTGAAATGTGTGACAGGCTTGATCGACGGCAGTATCATGATGATTATATTGCGCACCAAACGCCTGGTGAATCTCGTCAGTACCGAGTTAACCGTGCTTTAGAAGATGCAGTGATGATAGATTTCATGCCGCTTCTGGATTGTCTTCAAATTGATGGTTCTTTGGACATGAATGCGCTTCCCATTGGAAGTTGCGTCGTTCAGATAGGCAGTTGGATGGAGAGGGTGTCAAGGAAATGTGCAGGAAGACTGCTGCCGTTATTAAAGCGAAATTCGCGACACCTGCTCTCATATGCACCCAAAAGTACTTCACTTTTCCAGCGAGACCAGACTTTGTCAACCAAGAGTACGGCACGAAATTATTCAAGAGACAGACTGAGGGCCATAATCGCGAAGACGTATTTTGTGAACTAATGGACTTGCTCGAAGACAATGACGGCCCTCTTCCGGATTACGATCTCAACAGGATCAAGGCAGAAATCCGGAAAGATCCTGAACTCCTGAACATGCTTTCACTTCGCTCACTGTCGTGGACAGACCCCAACAAGTTTGACCCACACGACTTCGCGAATGCCCCACGTGATGATTTATCTACTCTACTTCATCTAGCAGCAGCTGGACCTTCACACGACGTTGATCTAGTCGAGTGGATGATTCAGATGGGAGCACTTACGCTTCAACCGACGCTTCACTGTCGAAAAGAGCCCCGACAAAGTAGCATGAGATGTCCGAGGAGCGACCTATGCAGGACTATGGCTGTTCATAGTGCAGTCATTTCCGGTCATGAAGAAATTGCTCGGGTAATCCTTGAGGCGGACAATATGGTGGATTTGAACACCCCCACGTTTGACACAAAGGAAACACTTGCACACTTGGCTGTAAAACATGGGCATCGTAGTTTGTATCGCATGCTTGCTAAGCTCGGTGCCGATCTTCGTATCAAGGATCGCGATGGAAGACGTGTTTGTGATATGACAGCTGATCGGGCCTGGGCGAGCGACATCGCTAATTCGATATCTATACTGGAAGAAAGTCAGGCAATATCAGAGGGTACGAAGAATCGTGATGCACAATTTCGTCATGAGGGCTCTCTCCGTGCAAAACGGTTGTGTCAGTCAGTTTCTGCTCAGTGCGATCAGGAGCGTCGACGTGCGTTTGCAAATGCCAGCACGAATTCTGCGGACGGGTTGAAGAAGAGCAAGAAGAAAACAGGCAAAAAAGGAAAGAAGGGTAAAACGAAAGGAAGCGGTGTATCCTCATCGATGTCGACTCAAACTGCACTGGAAGCCGACTCGGAGGAAGTTGCAAACTTATTGAAAGATTTTCTTGTATCCGGTGGTAACGTGGTGGTCTCACAAGACGAATTAGCACCAACTACGTTATTAGATGACACGATTGACCAGACTGCATCCATGTTTGCACGCTTACGCGACCCAGAGATTCCCACCGACAACAAAGTTGATGACGCGCGGCACGCCAGTGCACTTATTGAAAAGTTGGAGGGCGTCGTTGAGATGACGTCCCGCCCCAGTAGACTTCAGTCTCTAAATCGTCAATTGCGGGTCTCAGTTACGTCCGAAGCTCAGCAAATTGTCCACATGATGCAGAAGCTACATCGAGTTGACCATGTTGCCATCGCCACGGCCCCTGTTCTTGCTCAAGTTCGAGAACTCTGTGACACGACGTTATCTTTCACTAAGTTCATTGTGGGTACGGCGCAGTTGTGTGTCTCCGTCGATAGGAAGCCTCAAGCTCGCGAAATTTTAGACATTCTGGAGAAGCGTTTGCTGAAGACACCATTCCACAAGCGTGAACGGGAGGGTTTCGAGAGTTGGTGCAAACGTACTCAGCTGCACGCGATGATATGGGAATGGGGCGTTCGTCCAGCCCAGCCACATTTCGCGCTCTGGAATGGTATTTAATTTACGCCATGGACAATTATGAGCTGCAGGTGACACTCGACGCAATGGATGGTCGGCCGTTCTACTTTGAGTTCACAACCACTGCGAGTGCCCGACAGTTTAAGGAATTCGAGTTTGCAATCGATGCGAGACCTGAACTGGATGGCGTGGCATGCTTCGGAAAGCGAGCTAAGCATGTCGTTTATGGAGGCACAAGTGAAGAAGATGTGGCGCGAGTTCGCACTTTGGTTCTCGGATTGGCGGTTGTTGCTGGTATCCGTTTTACTGACCGCAGTTCTCAACTCTGCACTCCTATTATCCATGTCGGACAATTTATTTTCTCAGCTGCTGGTATCATTCGGGACGCTGCTGCGGCGTGACGAAATGCGGATGAATATGAGTGAATTGATGCAAGGATAGAAGACCTAGTACTACTAGGTTTTCTTCTAGGCTAGTCGCGCGTACAGTGTTAGCCGACGAACCTGACTCTGTCAATTTATGTCCTGACAACTAAAAGGAACTGATTTAGGTTATTGCCAGAAGAATGCCATACGGCAGGTACACGTCATAGTTCAGTTCCTCAATTCATTCCTCGACTTCCCTACCGCATAGCTAACATGTCGTCCTTCCCTACGAGTAAATACGCTCGCTATAAGCGCGCCACCGCCTTCTTCCTGGACTGGCTGCTACGCGCTCGAGGCCGTGGACGTCATTCAAGCAAGCGCATTCAGCTCGACGCATTCAATAGCGTTGTCAAGGAGATTGCATCAAAGAGAACGACCCTCACTCCGACGTTACTGAAGGAGTTACCCAAGGCCCTCAGTGCCTGTCAATGCTCCATTACATTTCGTGAACACGTAGCTTTGTTCTTTCCTGAAGACGACGAGGCGCAAGCGAGTCACAGACACTTTCTAGAGCTGCTTAAAAGTTGGTATAATTCCTTAAAAGAGGTGTTAGAAGACCAGGAGACTGATATCACGTCAGAGAGAACGAGGTTTGAGAATTACTATGAGGTGTTGGAGGTGGATGAAGACTATTTTCCCGACGAAGAGACTGTTCTCGTGAAAAAAGATGTTCCAAAGAGAACGAAGGCAGAGAGAAGGCGGGTATTGGACCAAGCATTTGAAGATGATCTGAGACTCCAACTTTCATGCTTCTTCTTGGAACTAGAGGAATTAGTTGAAGAAGTGTTTTCAGTTTATGACCAAGTAAAGAAGCAGCAGCGTACCATGGTGGAGGCGACTGTTGTGGCAAAGCTGGCAATGGATTTGGCGGCTGGAATGACTGCAAAACTGCAAACTCAATATCCAGCCATTGAAACTGCAGAAGATCTGATTTTTCTTTTCGTGGATCGATCGTCCAAAACCTTTAAAGATCGAATTGCCAAGGCAGCTACCGATGTTCAGGAAAAATTTCAGAAAGACGGAACATACACGTTCGTTCCGGGTATGCTGCTCAGTGACTTTATCAATGTGTGGTGGACACTAGCTACGTTCGAGGTTGATGTCGCGAAGAAGGCAGACAACAATAAGAAGTGGAGTTTGATATTCCTTCCGGATGGGTATTTCGGTGAAAGCTATGGAGAAGAACGAACCCCGCAGTATGTGCTTCCAAACTCCAACAATGTCGTGATCTTTCTTATGCAGCAGTTACCAATGATGTACAACGTGGTTCTTCAGCAGACCAAAGATACCAATACCGAGCGTGACAAACACGGATTGGTTGGCCACCTTTTCAAGTTGTTTAGAGAATACTTCTTGTCGCACAAGGTTACAGTGCCATTAGTGTTTGCGTGTGTATGCTGGGTCAAATCGGTGGCTGCTCTGCAAGGAAACGGAGATCTTGGTCGCAACATTAGTCTCATGTACATGCACTCTCGAAGGCTGATGGAAAGGATGCAAAATATATTGCCGTATCCGACTCATATGCATGACTTTATTGAGGAGCGGATTAAGATCATCAAGGATTCGACCGCTGGACACGCCCTAAGCCGGATGAATCCACTGCTGGCAGGTTCCATAATGCTGACGCACCATTTCGGATACGACGTTATTGCCAGTGCCGTTTTTCTAGATTCAACAAAACTGCGTTCGTTTGGCCATCTATACAACGCGCTCGTGATTGAAGGGTTCCTTACCCGTATTCCTTTCCTCGAAGAATTGCTCGATATCTACGAAGATATCATCTTCACTCCTTCTCGCAGATCAGCAGTGCATGGATCTTATGGACGTGTCTACCTACTCAGCGATCACTATGCGCGGTCTGCTATCGACCAAGTGTACCAAGGCGTGGATCCAACACGCGAGGAAAGATTAAAATCTGAAAAGGATTTCACTGACAACTTATCTAAAACCCATCGCCTGATGGTTGACAACGATATGTCTTTTTTGAAAGGTATTTCACCAAAAAATATGTTGAAGACAGCAGCGGACATTTGCTCAAAAGAGTTATTCAAAAGCCGGATATTATCGCGCGACTTGCTGACCTTAAATGATGACCTTGCTGGTGCGTTTTCAGTAATGTGTGATGAGCTAGACCAACGACAATTCTGTGATGAATATGTTTTGGGCTTAAAGGATGGAGATATTAGCGAAGATCGCAGAACGAAAGCGTTGGTGACTGCGGTAATGTTTCCTCTTTTACCGTTCTTGGATGCTTTACAACCGGATGGGTCTATGAATAGGAGTGCTCTCCCCATTGGAATGTTACAACACGAGAGATATGCGGTAGATGGTGATACAGTTCGGAGCATGTGCAGGAAAGTTGCTGCTGTGATCAATGCTACGTTTGCGACTCCGCCATTAGTTTACGAACACAAGTACTTCTTATTTCCAGCTAAACCCAATTTTATCGACCAAGAGTATGGCACAGTCTCTTTTAAAACGAAGAGAAGAAATGAAAACCGTGAACAAGTATTTACTGAGTTGATGAAGCTACTAAAATCGAGCAACGTCCCACTCACTGGGAGTGATCTCGATCATCTCAAGTCAGAAATTAAGAACGATCCTGAACTTTTGGCGATATTTTCACGTCGTAAAGAGATTGGCGCTCCCATGGACAATTATGATCTATGCACATTGTTGCACCAAGCGGCGGCTGGGCCTGCACACGACGTTCATTTAGTGGAATGGATGATTCAGATGGGAGGACTCATTAACCAGCCACTGCACTGTCGAAAGGAACCACGGCACAGAGACCTCAAAGGCTCTCGGGATACTTTGCCTAATACCATGGCAGTACATAGTGCGGTGATTGCGGGTCATGAAGCTATTGCTCGAATGATACTTGAAGCAGACAACCTAGTGGATCTGAATACACCCACATTCCACACGAAGGAAACGCTTGCTCATTTGGCCGTGAAACTGGGACATCGAAAGGTATTTCATCTAATCCGTTGTTTTGGAGTGAATGTATATACCAAAGACAGTATGGGAAATCTGGTATCTGATCTGCTCGACAATCAGCAATGGCACCGAGAGAAAGATGAAATTATTCGTACATACGAGCTGAATTCGGAGGAGCCAGTCGAAAGTCGTGAACAAGAAAGACACCACGATTCCTCCTTTCGTCACAAAGCAACTCGTCGTGCAGAGCGACTGCACAAGTTAGTATTTGCTCCTCGCGACGAAGATCGACGACTCATCTCTGCAAAGAAATCAAAAACGAAGGGCAAAAGAGTAAAAAAGATTACATCAGCTACTTCAGTGTTCGAGACAGATTCAGCAGAAGCATTGATATTCATGAAAGCACAAAGGGTATCAACTGACCCAAGGAAAATCAAGGATCAACCCTCCGGACGTAATACTATGGTAAATGCATCTCTCAAGAATACGGCAGCTACGTTTGCTCGCCTACGAGACCCGGGTATTCCTGCTGCAGAAAAACACGAAGATGTCCAGATTGTCTGCCAAGTGGTCGAAAAGTTGGAGGAGCTAATTGATTTGTTGTCAGATCCTACCCGACAAAAGAGTTCTGACCTTCAGCTTAGAATCGATGTGTCATTTGAAGCGTATCGAGTCATCCATATGATGCAGAAGTTCCATCGCGTTGACCATGCGGCCATTGCAGTTCCCGCTCTTGCTCCTGTGAGAGAATTGTGTGAAACAACCTTGGACTTTACGAGACTTGTGTTAGGCACGGCAGAGCTTTGCGTCTCTGTTGACAGAAAAACTCAAGCTCGAGAGATTCTGGATGTGTTGGAAAAGCGTTTGCTGAAGACAGCTTTTGACACGCGGCAATCATCAGAGTTCCGCGCGATGGTGGAAAGATACACTACGACACGTAATTCCATCAACTTGGGCCGAGCGTCAAGTCCCGATGCACTGCGCAATCTAAGCAGCATGGATGAGCTAGGTGATTTTCCTTGCAGTTCCTGTACTTAATGGCGCGGCACACTCACTCGACCGCTAACTATGGTTCAGCGAATGCTCCATCTTCGAGTGTTGATGTTTGCTATTGCTAGCTGAGTTGAATGATCATGGATCACAGTCGAGCGCAAGCTGTGCATATTAAATCCTTGCTCCACTGGGGTTCATCGAATGAAACAATAGAATAAGAGGAAAACCCTACGGTCAACACTGCGGAAGTATTACGAAAGGTTCCGTTATGGCGTGCATACGGTGCTCATTAAACGATCCGCATTGCAAAAACGAAGTTCGGAACCCCAGTACTCAAAGAGGCTGAATATACTTCTCGATGAGGCGTATACGGCAGATGTACTCTACATCTCGGGATCAAATATTTCGTTTGGAATGACAATCTTCGTTGCTGTTGAAATCTGGTGTGATGTAATGTTCCGTTTTGCGTTGGATTGCACAGTTCGAGAGATTAGTATGTGTGCGAATGGGGCACACTATGCTCCAATATCGTTGAATGCAACAAAAATGTTGCTCAAAACTTCAAAGTAGTGGTTGGATCTTTCGCATTAGTAATCGCCTGAGGTTGATTCAGTGATATTACAGTTCACATAGTTGATCTTCTCCACTGGATGATTCTGCTGATAGCCCTCGCCATCCAGCAGATATTCTATTGTAGAAAGTAGTCTTAACAAATGAATATTGCTAGCCCGGAATCCTCTATTAACAGCTATGGCTATTCATTGTTTCGCGATTGCCGGTCACGAGGACATTGTTCGAGCGATTCTCGAATCTGATAGCTTAGTAGATCTCTACACACCGGCGTTTCACACAAGTACCGTATAGCACTTGTCATATCCAGCACGAACATCGAAGCTTGTAAGTTAGTGAATGAAGTCCACGCTGATCATTAAAGATAATAATAGAAGGCTCGTGTGCGGCATCAGACCAAGAGTAGGAATGAGAACTCGACAGTACTGTTGCTAGTTGCTTCAAGATGGTGAAGGTATAACAATTCATGACGCACTCTTGTGGCATTAGAGCAACCCAGGCGTGGAGCGGCTGCGCAAGATTGATAATAAATCTACCTCCATCAATACTGAACGCCAGTATCAACCATGCGGAAGTAACTATGAAGACGATCAGAAGAAAAGGAAGACAAGAAAAACAACACGAATGGAGGATAGCCCTGACTAATGTTGCAAACTCAGTTACATCTGCCACCAAATCGGCAGAGATTTCCAATTTACTGAAGGACCCTCAGCCGCGAATTCCAATTCAAACACAGACAAGATTCACTGAGCTCGCCAATCTGTGTAATAGGAGTCACTTGCGAAACAACCGGCTATGTTTGCCGTTTCCGGATCCCAATCTCCCTATTGATGACAAAATTGGTAAAGACTGCAAGTGGACCAAAAGACTCCAGGATATTGCTGGATATCTCTCCCACAAGGACATATTCAACGATACCTATCCATAGCTACAGATTTCTGTTGCTTCCGACGCTTTACAATTCATTCACAGGAAGATATCTCAGTGCCAGCTCTTGCCTCAGTACGAACACTCTGTGAACCTACGACAGCCTTCATTAATTAAGTTCATACTGGATACTGGATTCATCATCTCTCTTGGATACTGCTGGCAGGAAAATATTGTTCATGGAAGTGCTTAAGAAGCGCATCAAGAAGAAACCTGTGATCCAAGTAGTCGATAGTGATCGTTCTCCATAACCCAGTGCACCAATTCGTCCTTGCTAAGAATCCTTAGTAAGGCCCTACATTATTCTCGCTTGCAGCTAATTATTCATGAGGAATCTTTCAACAAACAAAGCAACGTCGTTATCTACTCGTGGTGGAGGAAAATGGGTGATTTGTTGGGCAAGTTGACAATGTGTTGTATTCGAATGACTAAACGACAAAATAGTATATTCGAAGGGGGGTAAAACATACTATGATGATGTCTCCTATCAAAATTGCGTTGACATAGTCTAGTAGCTGGTAGCTGGCTAGTTCATGTAGGCGGTGCCATGGTGTTTGTCCCAGTACTGTTTGTACTTCATCCAAAACAGATAGAAGGGGTCACTGGCCAACTCATCCATCGACTTAGTCTTTAATTTGTGCCAGATCTTCCACTCGTCGGCTGCTTGTAACGGATTTAGATTTTTAACTTCCGCGAAGTCTTTGAACACCGTTGTGTACTGGGCTTTGATAGACTGGTAAAACTTCTTCAAAGCTGCAACTTCTTCATCTAGTGTGGCAGGCAATAACGAGTTGGTTCTGGTTAGCTTCACGGCGCCCTTAGTTGCATCGGCACTCAGATCTGAAACGACTCTGTCCAGTTTCGGCAACGTCCGCTCTTCACCCTTCAAGTTCTTGTCTTCCGTATCTTCGTCATCGTCAACATTCTCGCGGATTCTGAGAAAACGGTTGCCATTGTCAACACCCCGAATGACGTCGACTAAATGAACCGGGCTTGACAAGGATGACTTGGACTGCGATGTATCCCTAACGACATCTAAGGAGGCTTCAGAAGTGGCGAGGAGACTAGTTGCTGCAAGGAGTAGCACACAGAGACGCATCACCATAAGAAAAATTGGAGACACACTGGATGGTTTACAGCAATTTGGAAAATAAAGTGTATTCGCTGGTGTTGCGAGCAAAAGCACAGAATGCATAATATGGGAACACTTTTTGTTGTTGAAAGAGTACACTTGGTTGCGTAGAGGAAAATCAAATCCTTTGACCCTGGCAATCATGGGCTTTGAAAGCGTAATATTGCCGGCAGTGAGCTATAGGTCATCATATACCAGAATGATAAATAATAAAATTGCCAATCATAGAGGTGCAGTGATTTCTACAGAAAGGAGGTCCAAAAAGTGTAGGACATTCCAGAATAGGCAGGAACTACTTGCCTCTGTCAGACTTCCCGACTCAATTAAAGCAATATCAAGGTGCATCTTTTGTCTACACTAGAGGTTGTTGTGGTAATCTGTGCCTATAATGAAACCTTCAATCCCCTCCCTTGTGCCGTAGCAACCACCAAGATTGTTAGTAACCTACCTCCATCAAGTATCAACCATGCGAAAGTAACAACGAAGACAAGGCTAGAAACATAAAACAAAAAGACGATATACTCTGCTAACAATAGCGATCTCCAATTTACGGAAGGATCTTGGCATCTTTGGCCAATGCCCAATTCACAAACCGACAACAATCACTTAGCTCGCAAATCAGATCAGTTGCGAAACTTTCGGCTATGTTTGTGAGGTCCCTGTTGATGACAAAGTTGCGGATGTGGTGAATATCTGCACGCGGGTTAAAATACTCCAAGATTCTGTTGAATTTCTCGCCCGCGAGGACATATTCAATGGTACCGATCGACGGCTGCAGATTATGTTGCCTCCGAAGGCATTCACGCGATACAAGAATTCAATCGCGTCAAACACGCTAACATATCAGTGCCAGCACATGCCCCAATAACTCTATGTGAAAATACGACAGACTTCATTAAGTTTATATTAGACATACTATTTAGTGATACGGAGAAATCTCAAAGCACCACGAGACAACCGCGAAAACGATTTGGTAGGCATACTGCGGTATGATATGAGTGCAGCGCAACATGCAATATATCGCGACGAGTATGCCACCGTACAGGAAGGTATGGGACGATCTGGCGAGCAACATTACGACAGCATCGTGGGGTAGTACAACAAAAGTCAAAACTAAAGTGGATGGTATCCACCTCAGCCAAATGATGGTTTACTTCGATTATATCGAGATAGAAGTACAGAATAATTGCTAATCACCACCTGCTGTTCCTTATAGTGCAAGCCCTCAAAGCTATACTATGCTACAGATCTCTATTTAGACGCGAGTGATTTCATCCTTTTTTTGAGCATTGACTAATTTTGAACTTCTAAATTAGTCTAAGATTCAATGAAATTAGAGGAGTGCCCTTTTGCCACCCGTACAATTCATCATTAAATACCTTACCGACTTGCCTTCGTTATTACCGCTCATGTCATTTTGGTGCCTGTCTCTTTATGGACTTGTAGTCAGATTTTCCAATTTCTTTATTGCCTGCAAATTCCTCAGGATACTTTTGATGATTTCGTGCAGATGAGGGAAAAGTTGACTTTTAACTAGACTCCATCTTTATTCAAAGCTAAGCTACAACGCATCACAGCTTTGCGAGCGCAGTAGGTATCATTCTTGTCTTGCTTCTGATTCACTTCTCTAACAGCAGTAGCTACCAATTGTAGGAAGAAATCGCCAATTTGGCCCATTTTCAGAAGACTAATTTGAACATTTAACTCAGACAAATTGTGAATACACCATAAATTAGACTGATTTTGAACTCAAACTAATAGTAGTAGTAGGATTAACAGTAGGAATAGACCCGCTGTGGAAGTCTATGGCTGGACTGGAGACACATTTCAAGCGCCCCGACCACCGAATCTACACACTTTGTGTAATAGTAGCCTCAGTCTGTGGACTATGGACTCAGGCAACATTAGCGAATTAAAGATATGGGAGCCGTACGAAATTGGTTAGGCTGTTCAGCCTGCTAAAGTTTTCCTTCCAGTAAAAGGTTTGTATATGACCACTGCTCGACTTAACAACAACAAAAACACGCGCAGTATAAGTCAGAGTAATGCAAGACCACTTTTGGATTATTGAACCATGTAAGTTTTGTAAATGGCTGTTGTCATGTTTACAAACCTTCGGCCTTGGCTCCGTTGTAAAGCGTCTCATACCTTGAGAACTGCCCAGACTTGAGTAACCCCTGGTTCTTGGCCTGACCTGGAGTCTTGTTGCTCTTATAAAGACTCATGAATCGTTCATACTCCACGCTAGAAAGTCCTTCTGGGGCTTTGTGAGACGTTGCTGCCATTCGCTTCGAAACTGAGGCGAGTCCTTGATTGTTCTCCAGCGCTTTTTCAGCTGCAGCGAGCTTTTTCAGATTTTGCTTCCTGACTTTGAGTTCCTTGGCTATTTTTTCGAGCCCCGAAGGCATGCGCTCTTCTTCCCCTTCCAGGCGCGGTGTTCCGTCGTCATCTTCACGGAAAACTCGAAGGTATCTCTTTCGAGATTCGATAGTGTCGCTTGTCACAAAATTTGTAGTAGTCTTCGTAGAGGGATGCCCTTCATTGGTTACTGCGTTGACGTGGCTGCTAGCTTGAACAACAATTGCAAGCACTACATAGAGTAAGCATCGCATGGTTCGAACGGTTGTTCGTACAAGCCTCTTGTGTTCTAGGGAGTGGAAAACGAAGTGAGGCTTCGTTTAGTTTCCATCAGAAAAGTATCCTAGAAAGATGAATGGTGGAAACGATCAACGTTGTTAAACTCATAAAAACTAAGGGGAGTTAGAAGATTATTGTGCTGTCTGATGTGGAGGGGTGAATTAGACTGACATGCATTTTCCCGGAAAAGGTCAAAGCCAATGATAAAATGACATCCATCCTACCAAATCTTAAGATAAAATACTTACAGAAAGGCTAAATTTGATAAAGCCAGAATACCACTAGTAGTATTTGACATGACAAAGAAATGGGATCATGTAACATAAAAAATTACAAAGTGAGGATTGCGGGATGGGACTGGGACGCATTAGGGACGACACCCCCTCTTGCCCCTCTGGATGTGTGGCACGAGACACCGCAGGCAATGTTAGCAAAATTTGTTGCCTACATATTGAATGGACGCAATAACTAGGAAAGCTAGAAAACCAATGAATGCTAATAAACCATCCAGCCCCGCCTCACCCAGTCATGAGGCGATCGCAGCAGCAATGGAGCAACGAAGGTCTCAAGTTGCATTAAAGCCGAGTCAGACATCCGATAGCACGCATTAAATGTCTTTCCGCCAGCAGCAGGTTAAGCTCTCGATCCCACTTGAGCTTTGCTCGCACAGTCCGTGTGGTTCGTGGTAACAGCGCCAGCAACAGTATGCCCACGGCAATGACCTCTTCCTGCTCGACCGTCTCCAACCAAGCTTCTTCCAATTGTGGCTGTATCATCTTTGGCCAACGACGGACGGGGGTTGTGGTGCCGGCGAGATCGTCCCACATCCCGTCCCGCTCTTGCGGTGAGATGTAAGACTGGCCCTAAGTGCAAGTCGAACAGTTCACGACATACATGTATAACATATATTAAATATATGATAGATTGCAGGAACTGTAGTTCAAGGTTTACTCTTTTTGTCATTAGTCAAAAGCATCACGGCTGTGACCAAGGGCAGCCCGCAACATTTTCGGTGCTCGAGCATCACAAAAGATCGAGGGCCAAACCGACATTGAGGCCACATGTTATGCTTTATCGTCAGCTCAAACGTGTCACGTTTTGTTTGTTCAGTGCAAATTTTATTTGATTCAAAGCGCTTGCGCCAACAGCCTCGTTTTCCGCACATTTATTTTACTCCCTCGTTCCCTCCCATCAAGGAGTGCATCATACTGTATTCTGTATAATAGACTGTACACGCGTTTCGTCAAATCTTCCATAAATATGCGAGGGCTTATGATGCGATCGTAAGTTTGTCGTGCAGACGATCCAAGTGATCCACTTATGATCCAAAGTTATGAATTCCTGGTTGAACAAGCCATGTTGTTGTGAAGCATCCGCACCGTCTCACTTCGAGTCTTGTCTTCCAGGCTACAAGGTGTACACCCTGTACTCTCTTTCCCAACAACAATTCGGTTTTCATTTTTGTCGCAGGAACGTACCTTGAGAGTGATACTGGTTTAGTGCATACATGGTCACTAGCTCCCTTTTGTTGCTCATGTTTTCACTTTCAATCAGTAAATAAGATCAAATAGAAGGCTATGAACACCACCATGTTTTCACTTTCAATCTAAGTTACTCCACCGTAGTTTTAGTGGTAATTTCATGTATTAATAAAACATCCCTTACAGAAGCCGCCAGTAAGGCCCCTCATCATTTACATTGTGCAAACGCCAGTTACAGTATCCTCACGTTGTCTCCTTGTAGAGGATTTGCGGAGGAGTTAGGAAACATCCTGTGGCAGTTAGGACAAGATGAAGTGCGAACAAGTAAAAAGACGAGGAAGTCCGGAAGAATCTTGTGTATCGGAGCTGGTGCCACGAAACACACCATTGAAGTACGATGTTATGTGGGTACATATAAGGTATAAATTTCTTCTCTAGATAAATCGGGATGCACACTTCAACACCTCGTGTTGTTGTTAGCAAGGTTGTCATCTACAATGACGTTTCATTCGGTGAATTCGCAGTTGACAACGAAAGTCAAAATATCTAAAACATATCTTTTGGTCATGCACATGAGCTCGCGGTCTCTGGGTTCGTTCATCATTACCAGTCTTAGACATTTTAGACATATTGTGATCGTCGAATGTTTTGTCCTTTCAAAATCGGGCGCTAAATTGGCCGTTTTAGGTTAATTAACTGAGGCTTTGCAATTTATAAATCAGAATACAAATCGGAGTAGATGTTAAATCGGAGAAGAAATCCGAGTTTGTATAGACGGCAGCTGTTGGTAGTGATTAATATTGCCGTTTTGGCGGGATTTGCGAACTCGACATCAAATCAACAGAGTGCGCTGATTGGATAAAATACGCTCACTTGGTGAGTTGCCGATCCACGCGCTTCCTGGTGGACTAAGCGCTTCTACTAGACACCATTTGTAGGCCAGTGTGACTGGAGGCACGACAACAGGTCTTGTGCGAGGCGTGGCAGAATTCCCTCACCAAAATTTCAAGAAACAGGGCTGAGGTACGCTGTCAGAACTCCATCTTGACTCTATAAACTAAACAAGTCCAAGGCCGTTCATGTAGATCATCAACGTTACTGTTTCACCCCGACGTTTAGCCAGCCATCGGTTCCAGACTTTGTTGTTGGGATTAGGTGCCCATTCTACTTGAGTGGAATCGCCTTGTACCATGCTGTCTGGGTAGATGTTTCGATAGTCCACACATCATCCTGCTTCACAGCTAGTCCCTTAACACGGCTGCAAAACCGCTCCCACAGTCTATGCAGGATGTCACTGAAAGTGGCTCCAATAGCAGCAAAGAGGTCAAACATTGAGACCGAAGTATCCCGACTCCTTTCACCAGTGGCTGCACCACTAGCTGGAGTCGATGTTGATCTGCGTCGGCATGATCCGCGTCGTCATGATCCGCATCTCCTGGTGATGATCGAGCGATACTCGAGCTCGTTGACGTGCTGTAGGTGCTGAAGGTGATAGCAGTTGAGTTGGTGTTCGCTCTCGGAGGGGGCACAGCGATACACGAGTCATCGACTACGGCGTTGAGTGTGGAGACCTTAGTACGACTCTTCGGTGCCGGCTTGTCGGTGGAGACTCACGCGAACGTGATGCTTCGTCTCCTTGGCTGCCGTTAGTGGCTTCATCAGCTTAGAGAACCGTGTTGCCGTGTCCAACTGGCTGCTGGCCGGGTGCAACAATTGACTGTGTGGTGCAAATAACCGCTAGTATAGCATACAATATGCAAGAAGACAGACTTGCGTGACTGCCTGCGCGGTTGATTGAATGAACCGCGCAAGAAAATTTTGAGTAGAAAGCACAATAGTTGCCGCAAAAAAGCGGTAGTAGTATTACCGCTACTACTGAGCCTTCCTTGACAGGATAATACTCATATTAGTAGTGCTATCACAAAGTGGGTAGTAGTAGTATTCATATTTTAACTACTACTCGAATGCTACTTTACGATACTTACTCAACCGACCTACTCGCCCTTTTCCTCTTCGCAGCATCCTGCTTCAGCTGTACGATCTTGCCCTGTTGTGACGCAGTAGTAACTGCTTCTCGGCACGTCTGCTGTCCGTCCTGGTTCGAAGGGGGCCCATGACTATACCTCCAGTCGAAAACACGACCTCCTGGAATCCTGATGAAGAGGTTTTGCCGAGATAGATGCGGGCCAGCGACGCGATTGAGGAAAATAGGGCTTGCTTACCCTTCATCGCTGAACCACCTCAGGACGTCAACATGTTTGTACAGACCAAATAGTGAACAGTGCATACCGTTGTGTGCATCAATACAATCGTATGCCCTTAGTCAGATCTGCTTTGGTTTTCTCAGGGTTTTGCCGTTGGGTAACGTCAACCCACTCGGGTTCCACTTCTACTCATCCTCACACGACCCCGTCCGTTCTGGCGTCCATCTCGGATTCTATCACTTCACCTATAGTCTTTCTTGTCCTAATTGGAGTTTCAAGTGATAGCTCATATTCATCGTTCTATCCTGTAGAAGCTGGAGATGATATCCGTGATGACTCAGTAGGCTATTCTGCGATGAAGGTTGGATTAAAGGAACTTTTCCATCTTTGGTCATCTTAGAAAACATCTTGCGGTGTTCTTCACGTAGGTAGTCTAGACCACTTTTGTAGATAGTTTTCTCTCCCTTACGAGGAATATTACCAACAGCCGCAATTCGTTTGACACTAGACTTGGTTCGTGGATCGAGTAGTATGCATGCTATCGACTCCTTCGTCACTTTTGGAAAGCGCGCCTGGAACTGTTACATCGCCCTTATGAGACAAGTCTTCTCAGTATCCGAGAACTCCTTGTCACTCATCGATGACTTTCTTCGTTGGCATCTCAACAGAGGAGCTTCGATCGCCATTGTTTCAAACTTACAGCTATTCAATTTGTTATCGGCAAGACGTCGGAACACTACCATACACGATGCTACTAGATTCTCGCTCTGCGCTTCTACTAAGGCAAGACTTGCGATAAAATTGGTAACCGCCTCTATCGCTGCAGCTAGCATCCAATCTTTTGCTATTAGCGTAGTCCGTACATCGAGTGAGTCTGACGTTGATAGAAAGTATGCTTGAAAGGCTGCATAATTGACAACTGATCTCCTAATCAACTTGCATGTGAACGCAACTCGTACATCCATATCAGTCAAAGGGTCGAGATCGGGATAAGATAATACCTCATAGATCTTTGACAATGCATATCGCTGTTTAGACGATTTGAAGTGGTTGTTGAGGTTGCGAAGGTTTTGATAACTTCACCCCCTTCGTCAAGGGCACCTCCTGGCGTGACTGTTCGGACTACTCTTTCGCATGCGTTTTTTGGACTCATTCCAAACCGTGACTGTCTGAATGTTGTCCGTCAGACCGAGACCGTACCAATTGCACAAGTTGAGCAACTGGATGGCGCAATCCTGCTGTTCCTTGCCGATATGATCAGCAACGGTTTTTTGCAGATGACGTCGTGTCCGACATCGCCATATCGCGAATGTCACGATTGTATTTCGCTTTGAAACCACGTTTGATAACTTTTGTCACAAGAGGGGCAATCTGTCCGTCGTTCTTCACACAGGCAAGCATGACAATAAATCAAAACCTCCACAAACTGTCTATAAAAGCGACCGATGCACCAACAATGCTATACTTGCCGCACGTAGTCCATATATCATGCATAAGATTGAGAAACTTGAACTTGCACACCATCTCAAACTCTGAAGTAATCAATTCACCAACGAGATCGCAGAACAGTTGAAATTGACCATTGAGCAAACGATCATGTCGATCACGGCTCAAAATAGGATAGGTAGGGGTTCCCGTATGACATCCTGAAACGAATTAAAAGAAGCAACCGTGTAAGGCAACCCTGGGTTATCAGCCACTTCGAGATAAGTACATTCAGTACCTTCTCATTCGCCCGAAAAAATCTTTTAGAAGACTTACCAGAATTGCTTACCGTAAATGTTTCGGTAGTAGTAGGTGGATCCGGAGATGTAATTCTTGCCACAGAAGGACTATAAACGCGCTCTGTCTTCTCCGTCAAATCAGATAACCCTGTGATGCCAGTCTCAGCATTGATAACATCAGTCATCGATTTTTGTGTTATCTTCATGTCTGCTAATACCGCCAGTGGATGCTCCGCGTGCTTTGCCTTGATGTGATCATGTGCGTTCGTTGTATTCTTTGTGGTTCGTAGAGCCTCCTCCCAAGTGTAGCAATATGCTTTGGAGCGAGCTTTAATGTTTTCGCAGCACAACACACAGATGCCGTGGTAAACGGTCTTTGAGGATTTCCATGGATACCTTTTCTTATAAGGTTTCTCCAGATGCTGAATCAAATTCCAAACATCATCTGTGGTGCCCACTTTCCTCGAGTGCTAAATTGATAGAGGGACACCAAGATCCGAAACTGACGAAGCGGGAGGAAATGACGGTGTAGTAGGAAGATGACTTGGTACAGAAACGTTTGACCCCACCGGAATCACTTTATTTTTCTTTCATTTTGCCAAAGAAGTATTCGTGTTTGACGTCGGGACCGTAACAGTCTTGCGATTTTTGGTATCACGCTCCTCGACGAAGCTATAGGTGTTAGCTGGAGGATATACCACTTGCACCCACGACTGACTGAAAAATCTACAATGCAGAGTTAGGACCATGACTTACTTGAAGATTATGAGAGAACAGACTCGTACCTTTCGTTTATTGCTGAATTAGACCTTTCAGAAACATCAACAGCGCACAAGTGGTGGGTGGGTTTCCCACACACAATGTATGGGTTTGTCGTGAGTTCATCGCCTTCTTGGCGACCTAACACTGCGCAGATCATATGTCACTTAAGTTATGACGCAATTTGTATTATGGCGATCTTTATCCAGCTTAAGACGTGAGCCACCCATTCAGAAATTGCAAAATAGGGGTAAAATTTGCTCTTTTGAAGACCCCATCATAATATTACTTTCAGATTACTGTAGTAGTGTGATGAGACTACTATTCTACTACTCATAGTTAATAGAGCATTGAACGGTAGTAGTAGTAGTGCTATTGCAAAATATGAGTACTAGTATTACTGAGAAAGTACTCGTTCTGAAATACTATTAGCCCCTGCTCTGCAATACTTGGATTGTGAAAATGCACTGGCCAGTTTATGAAGAAGAAACTACTACCGCCGAAAAAAACCGTGCAATCAGCAGCATTTTGGGTGATGAGTTTGTTAGCCAATGTGGAAAGCATCCAGAGACCTACTTCTGTCATGGATCACCTTGATGCGTCACCAACATAAAGGTTTCAAAGCTTGTGTAAAAGCATTTAAAGAGGAGTAGGGTGAGAAGCGAGGTGTATTTTAATATGCCTCGTATTTATTTTTAAAAAATAAAGGCCAAAAAAATTCAGTCTTCGAAATTTGCTCTCGCAAACTGAATTTCCGGGTTTGCATTGTAGGTTGCTTCTCACCTCGAATTTGTAACATGGAAATAAAACCGACAGTTATTCTGTTTTGACGAATCTTAAGACTAAGTAATTTTACAATACAGAGTATTCACTTTTGTTCATAGACGACAAAATAGGGTCGGTCCGACACTCGTGGGCCGTCTACTATATAAACGATTTGATCGTCGAATATCTGCTTATACAGTGTACTTGTACTCAGCCCAACTAAACCTTAAGTACGCTGTGAAGTACTAACAAATGAGTCAGCTGTTTTATCCGAAAAATTAGACGTCGAAAAATTGAGTCCCATTCAAGTCATTTGATGTTGATCTAAACTGGCTTGAATATGTTATATACCCTTCGCTCTTAGTAGAATTATGTGAACCTTACCTCACGTTTAAACTTATGAGGAGAATTACCTGTATGCACAATAAAGTTCATGTGAATATTACTGAATTTCTGTCCTTAAAGTACCCGGGTGTTACCGAAAATAGGCGAGATGCACATTATCCTCGCCAATAGTAATCTAGTAGTAGTAGTAAAGATTTTATTTGATTATACCTACGGCATCCTCATTAAAATCCTAATTTTGTTTTGATCATCGCTACCAATGGCGATTGACTTGCTAGACTCATGGCTGCAACAGATTCCCTCGGTTGTTGTTCGGGTAGTTTAGTAAAGCTGTCAAGACAATAGTAATCTATACAGTATTCGTCGTCCGTACACTCCACACGTACACCGGAGGCCGCAATCGCAACACAAGGCGAATGTATACCTATTGACAGTCGTGTCTTTGGACTACTAGTACCGTATGGATGGCCAATAGATTCGGTTTTTATTTTACAAACCAGTACATGTACTACTAAAGTACTAGTGGATAGAGGCAGATTGAGTACGTAGAGGATTGTCTGTGCATACCTACATTTTGATACTCAATTTTTTTATGCGAGACGGTCTCGCCGAGACCATACTGCTCCTGCAAGTGTGCAACCAATCCATGAGGTACGCGGTGACTTGTCCCCGATATCGCCTGCACTTGTCAGGAATAGCTCCACGTCACCCCCGATAACACTCTGGCGCACCGCATCCAGCTTCTCGCCCACTTGGGCACCTTCGTCGCCTAGCGACAGCGTTGCCACAGACAATTCATCTCCCCCAGCCTGGGGGGCCCAGGCCATGGTCTCAGTTGCCAAGAATGCGAATGATCTCCGACAACCCATCGAGCGTAAACGTCAAGTATGACATCTCCCTGATGAGAACCGAGAACTTGGTATTTTCCAAGTACCAAGTTCTCGGTTCTCATCAGGGAGATGTCATACTTGACGTTACGCAACTTGGTAAATTGCAAGTGTTGCATGACTACTGGACTCGAGAACAGCAACATGAAAGCCCTCGCCGCGTGTCAATGCGCCATCACATTGCGAGAACATGTCGCCACATTCTCACGGATGGAGGAGACCACGGCTATCGCCACATCTTGGCGCTGCTCAAGGATTGGCACAAAACACTCAAGATGGCGACGCAGCAAGCGGAAGAGACGAAGAGCAAGCGGTTCGAGAATTATTACCAAGTGTTGGAAGTGGACGAGGACTATTTCCCAGATGAAGAGCTCTTTACTATTGAGACGGGAGATCCGAGAATCACTCGAGTCGAGAGAGAATAGCACTTTAACGAGGCATTTACAGAAGATCTGAGACTAGAAGTGGTCTATTTCTTTTTGGAGTTAGAAGAATTGGTGGAAGGAGTTTTTTTAGTATCTATGATCAAGTGAAAAAAGGACAACCGACAATGGTTGAGGCGGCTGTGGTGGCCAAATTGTCAATTGACACTGCTAGTACTTTGACGTCAAAGCTGCAATTGAGATATCTGCACTGAAGACCGTAGAAGATGCGGTTATTATTGTGATGGAACATACGCCAAAAAAAATTATGAAACAAATGGCGAGGATGCTCATTGTGGATTTCGCGAGTGTGGGAAGTACGTTACCTAGTTTCACGTCGGCGATTCCGACACAACCGAGGACGAAATTAGTTGTGAAGGACGTTTCTTTTGTGAAACTTACGGGGAAGAACGCACGCTGCAGTATGTGCTTCCAGACCCTTCGAATATGATTGTTTTCCTGCTGCAGCAATTGCCGTTGCTGTATAACACGATCCTCACGATAAAACTTGCTACTGGTACATGATACGACAAATCTGGGTTAGCCAGCTCTTTCATGGCATCAATGGATGAGTACTTTACGACGCGCAAGGTTACAGTACTTATAGTGTTCACATGAATTTGCTGGCTGAAATCCGTTGCTACACTCCAAGGAAAGTCAGGTCTCACCCGTAACGTGAGTCTTATATTCGGTTAGATTTTTTTCGGGTCGTCTGCAGATCGGGTCTATACGTGGGAACAAGGTTTTTTCTAGTATTTTACCGATATATTCGGATCGACGTGCAGATCCGTAAAATAAGCAGATGTCGAAGGACACCTAATTACTAGCTCATTACACATAAATCAGTGTCTTAAATCTGACAATTCTGCATTGGCAAGTTGCAAAACCGTGCTGGGGGTTATTAAGTAATACCAGACTATGTTGAATGAAGGTTACATCCTATAGTGATTTATGCACTGCTATCCAGTAGCAATGGAATATTCCAAGGCATTCTTCAATTCGTTCACCAGCTACTCGTATACCCACGATAGACGCGGAGGTACCATCACGCACCTATACAGTGTTCATGTATTCCTAATAGTTCTTACACTTGGGTCGAAAAACACTTTGAAACTTGAATTTTGTACACCCTATTAATACATCACAGACTCGACGTAAGCATAACCAGGTCAAATCGAAGGGGTGTCATCTTTAACTATCGCCATGCCTCACTCCAAATACCCTAAAGATGCAGGTGACAGAACCCTAAGCCCGCTACGGCTCGCAAGTCGAGCCTTCGCTTGCCTCAAGGGCATATTTGGGTCCTGGGTTTGCATCCGTGTGCTTCGCCCACGGCCTACAAACCACAGGCATGGTCCGTGACATCCACCCCCACGTTCCGACCAATCAGAGCCTGATACCGGAATATACTTGAATGGACTAAACAAGGAATGACTTGCTCAATTTTACTAGAGCTTTGTAATGGTAACGCTTAAGTACGTTCGGAGTTGTTATGAAATTTATCCATCTCTAGATAGATGTAATCTATAGCTCAGTAAATATTAATCGACCACGCTGCTACGACAGAATTTAGAACTCAATTTCAGTGCAGATACGGTTAAGTTATGTGTAGATTTGGCAGACCAGATCGAGCCGGTTTAGTGGTTCGGGTTGAATCTGAGATGATGGATGGCAAGTAAAATACATTACGGCTGGAGCATGTCAATTTTCAAAAATATTGTCGCGCACGTCCAGTCCTTACGATTCACTGACATTCTCGAATTTTCCCCCATTGAGAGCAGATCACGAGCAAAGGCCACTCACTACATGGCACGAACGGTACGGAACCCGCAAATTCCTCATATATGCATTCGTTTCACTAACACTAGTATGTAGCCACAACATCCTCTAAATCCAGACGTCACTAATGCCCAGCGCGACAGTGCTGAGTTGCAGCGGAAGTTCCTTCGCGAAGCACAACGCAAGCAACAAATGGGAGCCCACGACGCTGTGGAAAACCTGCCTCCGCTCCAAGTATACGATCATGGTGCGTTGAAGGCACATCGCGTGGAGGGGATTGCTCGCTCCAAGTTTGCAGAACGTAAGAAGAGACTTGCAAGGGAAGGAAGAACCATGGTGACTCGCAAGTCCGCGGCTATGGAACATGAACAATCTCGTGGTGGCGCACGCGATAAGGATAGTGACGACCGATGGGAGAAGCAAGCCTTACGGGAAATATTTGACATCGATCCAGAGTCAAGTTCCGAAGAAAGCACGCACGTTGGCGAGGTCCTTTGCACGATTGATAGCGCAGATGATGAGCAGATCAGTAGTGGGAGTGACTCCGACTACGAAGAGAAGGCGTCAATTCCACACGCGAGCAGTGGGATCGGCGATAACATGGCAGAGAAAGGTGATAGCGATGGGGAGGAGACTGAAGTTCTCGAAACAGCTAGTAGCGAAGACAGCAGTTATGGTGATGAGGAGAGAATGGATGACGAACCAGGCGACGGTGAAGACGGTGACGCCTCCGATCTGACTGACATCACCGAACCACCAAAATTTCACCGAACTTACGACCTTCGCACCAAACGAGTTGTTCCCAGTTGGTTCTATGGATTCAAATCAACGTTTGATGCTTGGGAAGCGTTTCATGAAGCTTTTGATGATTTTCAAGCGGAGACGTTCCAGCAATTTTCGAAGCGCACAAGTACGTCAGTGGATATCAGGAACAAGCAGATTATGCGGTTGTCCGTTGCTAGAAAACTTGCTGGGAAAAAAGCGAGAAAGGATGTCACTTTAATTCCTGACGAATGGGAGACTTACTCGAAGACAATGGTGTGTACACATGGCCGGCCTTATGATGCGAGAGGAGATGGAAAACGAATCCACAAAAATGTTCGTGACACCAACTGTATGGCTAGGGTGAACTTGCGCGTGACTGCTAGCAAGTCCTTCGCTTTTCAAGGAACGCGCCATTTCCAGTTCAACAATGTATTCGGACACGAAGGCAATAATGGAGAAGATTGTGGATCGAATGTCACTCCAGTCCTCACCTACGTTTCGCGTCGCTCTGGCGTGGCTTCATGATTTCTATGAGGCTCTAAATTCAGGAAATGTGGTTGAGTTTACGCAGCGAGAGCAAGTTACGTTTCCAGGTCTTTCTCAGGCTGCATCTGTAGGTGGTGCGACTATTTCCCAGATGTCTTTCGCAGACATTAGTCAGGATTTCAGCAACCGCGCTGATAAGACCAAAAAGGTGGGCTACAATGATGAACGCAACTTTGTGTTGCCCGACGGTAATGCAGCGGCCAAAATGGAAGACGATAGGATGCCAAACCCAAACCAGACTTTCCAGCCGAGCCGAAAAAACAAACCCACAAAAGTACCAAAAGTGACCGAAATCAGTCAAATTGTGACCGAATCTGGTGAGACTTCGAAGGAGCGTGCTAGCAGCATCACTTGGGCCTTTGCCGACCGTCCAATCATCTGCGGCATGACAAAAGCGCAGCGCAAGGAGGTGCAAGCACGGAAAGACAGAGAGAAGGCGCTAGAATTGGCAGAGAAGTGCCGGAGAGGAAAAATCTTTAAATTTGCCACTTTCTCTGAGGTGGGAACTCTACTAGATGGAAACTACAGCCTGTTTGACGCCAAAAATATGGTAGATGCACTTCCTTTTCCGAATGTCGCGGTGAATGAGCCAGTCGCGATAACATCTCTTGCTATTGACCAAGATGTGCCGGTGATCAAGGCCATTCCGCAGTTGACTAAGGTGCAAGAGGCAATAGAAGCTATCCGAAAGGCTGGAGATATTGATTTAATCGCGCACTGGCCAGATTTCGGGTATGCTACGTTTAACCAACTTGATACGATGGCAAGAATCATAGAGGCGCGGAATCGGTTTGCGCTGGTAATGCGCACAATTAAGTGGATTCAGGAAGCGGAGTGGAACGTTTGTGACATCCGCGAGCCTTTCGGAGATACAAACAGTATATCAAAGGTAAGACATCACACAATTGATCATTGTCTAGTCGTATTAATTGTAATTATGTTTGGACATCGACAGAACGAACGCTCAGCCTACGTGGAAACACTTAATCTAGCAACAAACAAAATACCCGGGGAGCTGGTTGCTGGATATCAGCTGCTTGACTTTCGCGAAAATCTGTGGCTCCATACAACTTCAATTTTAGTATCAATGATGGTACTGCGTGATGAATATCCTGGTGTGGGAGTTATCAACCCGAGCTTCCATGGGTTTGCTTCTCTGGAGCAAAAGCGCCGAGTTGCTGGAGGGTTGGGTGCAAGCAATCCTCAGAACAAGCGTGTCATTGGGATATTTAATATTTCTGCTCACTGGGTGGCATTCCTGGTGGACAGAACGAAAGCGGTGTGTAGTATGTTTGACCCACTACAATGCGATACAAACTACGCGATTATTGAAAAAACTGGGCGTCGTGTTATCGAGGACATACTGCAAGTAAAGGGCATACTGAAGTATGAGAAGGTTGATTGGTGTACCCAACAAGATGGCAGTTCGTGCGGTGTTTGGTGTATTGCATTTCTAGAAATGCTGTTGAAAGATGCGCGATGGGATGACTGTATCTACAATCTTGTGCCTTATCTGCGTATGCGATTCCTTCATAAGGCAATTGCCTTTGTGGGAAAGCAGACTGATGTCTTATGTTAACT
Organism: Phytophthora palmivora; assembly: GCA_008079305.1. NCBI lineage: Eukaryota > Oomycota > Peronosporomycetes > Peronosporales > Peronosporaceae > Phytophthora > Phytophthora palmivora. The sequence goes on along the minus strand of VOQZ01000312.1, from coordinate 168,815 downwards.
TTAACTTTGAGTTGTCAATACATCAGACTTTGACCTCAAGGTGTTATTTTTGGTGTCACCGAAAATAAGCACCAAATTTACAATGTGTTTCCTTCGCGAAAACACTAAGTGGGAGGATTCCCAAATCTAGAGTTGTAACGTAAAGACTGTTGCTTCGTAGTGTATTTTGCACACATAAAAACGAATCTAAAATATATTTACCCTAGATAATGGGTAACGATTAGACATCTGTTTAATGTTCACCAAAGCCGGTACACGCTTACCGTACTAAGTGAAATATTGTCCATCTAATTTCGGTCGCAGCAACATCGTCCAATATTTTAATATTAAAATATAGGTTGTCTAAAAATAGGTTGTTTTAAAGGCTATTCGTCGTTCTATTATGGTCAGGGTCCAGGATCGGGGTCCAGACACTGCAAGTAATTTATAATAAACCCCGATCCAGCGGCTAGACCCGATCTGCAGACGATCCGAAAAATAATCTACCTTACATTCAAGCACTCGAAAGACTTGATGAGAAATCTGGAATCCACAGTGGAGAAGGGCACAGTGCTAACTGCCGACAGGGAAATTCACGGTCTCTTGGAGAAATGTGTGGGAGAAATTAAACAGTCAACTCGTGGTCATAATTTAGCACGCGCGAATCCTTTGATGGCGAGTTTCATGATGCTAACACATCATTTTCACTATTTCCACATGGAAGTAAGCTTTTAATGGTGACGTCGAGATTTCGAGCTTTTTGGTCATCTCTACAATGCACTAGTACAACAAGGATTCCTTCAGCACATTCGGTTATTCGACGAGGTGCTGGATATCTATGACGAGATGATCCTCACTCCATCACGTTCTGCTGCAGTACATGGTTCTTACCATCGTGCCTACTAGCTCAGCTCCTACTTGACTGCAACTGCGGTGAATGACATGTACCGTGGTGTGCCTCCGCCACCGGGGAAAGAAGGGGTTGAAGTTCGGAAAGTGCTCCATTTTAAAAATTTGTCCAAAATCTATCGCCTTCTTACTGAGAATGACAAGTCGATTTTGGGAGGTGTTTCGTCCAAAGCAATGCTAAACAATGCCGCGGATATTTGCTCAAAGAACTGTTCCAGACACGTGTGCTTTCCCGTGATATACTGAAGCTCAATGACGACCTCACGAACGTGTTTTCAGAGATGTGTGATGAGCTGGGACAGCGACAGTATCACGATGACTACGTTGCTCGCCCCCAACGTGGTCAATCCCACCAGTACCGGATTATTAATAACCGCGCGCTGGAGGATACAGTGATGATGCCATTGATGCCGCTCTTGGATTGTCTGCAGTCGGATGGATCATTGGGTCCCGAATGGATATTGTGTTGTTCAGATTGGCACTTTGAGTGGCGAGGGTATCAAGATAAAGTGTAGGAAAGCTGCTGCTGTGATCAAAGCCAAGTCTGCGACCCCACCTTTGGTGTGCGAAAAGAGGTACTTCGCGTTCCCGTCAAATCCAGACTTGTCAATCAGGAGTATGGAACATCGTCGCCCCCGATGGTGTTGGAAGGTCAAGACAGACATCGTTTGTTTGATGGTATGATGAGGTTGTTTGAAGAAAGTGACTTACCATCCAGCCCTTGCACTGTAGATACGGACTACAACGAAGATCAGCGTAGAGAAATAATGTGATGCATTGTTTCGCCACCAGAGCAGTCTACGTGAAGAGCGGCTTCGACAATTAGTGACTGCTCAACGAGACGAAGAGCGTCGGCGTACATTGGAAAGCGCCAATAATTTGAATGCATTGGCAGCGCCAAAAAAAAAGAAGAACAAAAAGAAGAACAAGAAGGAAAAAAGGGTAAGACGACGACAAACGTCTCTGCGTCTAGCTCGGTAGCCCCCAATGGCGCAGCGGAGGTATCAACTTTACTGACGGATTTGATAGTGCCAACTGAGTCAGAGGTTGATAGAAACGACGATTTGGAACGGGTATCAGAGAGCATAGTTGAGAATACGGCAGCAACGTTTAGCCGTCTGCGAGACACGAATATCTCTGCAGTGGACAAGACCGACGATATTCAACGGGCTTGTAAACTGATCAAACAGTTGGAGGGGTCATTGGAAACTTTTTCTCACCCAAGCCGACTTAACTCCACTGATCGTCGTATTCGGAGTGACATAGCTTCGGAAGCATTACAAGCCATTCACATGATGCAGAAGTTTCATCGGATTAACCACCCGGCTATCACAGACCCCGCCCTCGCTTCTGTGCGAAAGCTCTGTGACACAACGCTCGAATTCACTAAATTTGTAGTGGGAACGGCACAGCTCTTCGCCGCCGTCGACAGAAAATCGCAAGCTCGCGAGATTTTGGATGTCCTGGAGAAAAGTTTGGTGAAGATGTCCTTTGGCAAACGAGATCCTATGGTGTATCGTGAACTGGTGCAAGAGTACTCTTCAGCACGTGAGATCATGGGCTTAGGTCAGACATCTAGCCTCGACACATTTCGCTCATTGGAATGGTACTTGGGTAATACTACGGTCCGCTTCAACGTGCAGGTAGTACTCGACAAATTCGTTGGGCGACCGATGTACCTGGAGTTCACGACCATTACTGAGGCATAGTACCGTCGATTCCAAAGTATTGTTGAAACGGTCACAAAGCTGGATGGTGTTGTATGTTTTGACAATCGTGTCATGTACTCCGCCACAACGATTGACGATTTAATGCGCGTTTTTCAGGTGATAGGGGATCTATTCAAAAGAGAAGGTAAGTCATTGATCAGCAGAGCATGCACATTGCCGTCACGACGTTGCATGTGGGGCAGTTTGAATTTTCGGAAGAAGGGGTTGTACGGTATAACCCTCCTGTGGCATGAAGTGGAGACTAATGACCATCAGGGCTGCAATGATTCTTGTAGCCCCTACGTATCACCTGAACTTCCTACGAACGTCTCAAAGCAGCTAGTTTTTATCCCCACTCGGGACTTCGTACTGCTCCTTGGCATCCACGTGCACTAACTCATTCGACTAGTAACAAAAAAACATAAATCAACAACACATCCAGCCGCAAAGCTTTATCTACTCACCGGGATAATACAAGCCGTGAGTCGCTTTCCATAACAGCAGCCTGTATCCAGTCCCGTCGCAAAGTTCTCTTGCTACAACCAAAACATTCTCAGCACTTTCGAATTCAGTGTCATCCCAACCTTTCTCACCTGCAATCCAGCACTCGCAGCATGGCCAAAGTAGACGTGTCTAGGTCCAGTCCACACCTTTGCCCACATTTCCGGTTCTCCACCACTCTCACTCTTGAATTTCTCCTTCTCAAGTGCCACGAATCGTGACTTTTCATCCTTCTGCACAAAGCGCATCTTGTAGAGATCACCAGGTCGTTGGTGCTCCAGCGCCACCTCTGGCACTACACCAGCATGCACCACAATAGCATTGCCGTGATTCGGCAGCGATAACGAGAATGGCAATTGTTCGAGGAATGCCACGTCGTCCGGTTGGAACTGCTCCACGTACGGATACTTGGCCGAGCCAGGGACACGGCCATCGTCTACCCACTTGTAGTACGCACTTAATGCAGCATCGTCGTGGTTGCCGCGGACACAGAGCGAGCCCGAATCGCGTACGAAGCGCACGACGTCCAACGACTTGGGGCCTTTGTTGACCAAGTCCCCCACGAACACGAGACGGTCGCTAGAAGGAGAGAAATGGCACGCGTCCAGCAGCAATTGCAGCTCGTCGAAGCAGCCGTGGACGTCGCCAATCACCAGCAAGCGCGTGGATGCACACACGTCCGAAGCGACGTGATGCACGACGGCAGGAAGAGCTACGTCTGGATGCGCCTGCATGGCGTCTGAGGAAGCGCCGACTCAGATGATCCATCTGAGTCGTGTCTGAGGAGCACTTCAACTTGAGCATTTAGTGCTACGCCGAACTGAATGAATGATAAAGGCGATGACGACTTGGCCGAGAAACGCATGCAAGGAGATCAGACTGTGATCGACACCAAGCACTCTGATTACGAGTGCTTGGTGTCGAACTTCATGCGTCGAGGCCTCAACGTGCTCGACAAGATCGCAGCCACAGCTTAGCAGTGGAACGCATCGACCAGCTGTCGACATGCAGGCGATTTCGATGAGCGCACATGGCTACTCCGTACGTTGTCATCAGCAGCACATTCTACACAGATGACCACACAATGGCTGCACGTTCGGAGCGTGTCATTCCACCGCCTATCGATGAGCAGCGTGCTGCTCTATCTCAGTCTTGTACAAGACTGTGCTAATAATTGCAAGCGAGGCACATCGCAAGAAGGCCAAATTTCTCCTCGCGCGAATAGAGCGCAACTTGAAGCCATTGCAGCTCCTAACTTCCTTTCAGCAGTGAAACGCTTGCTCAAGTGCAACGGCGCTCTCCCGCCATCAAGAACTAACTGCCCAAGTTACAATTAGCAGTCGAGCTACAATTAGCAGCAATGTACATCAACACGAATTGGTATCCGCCGTCAGCTCGGTCGTTTGCTGCGTCTTGCAGTTGTGTCGCTCCGGCCTATTTCTGCTAGTGACGCAGATTAGGGCTCGAGAACAGACTCGAGCATTTACATGGCCGAGCATGAATGCCGCGTTCGCCACTGTCTGACTCTCCCTTCTTCTATTCAAACTTAATATTCGCTGCTCGTCTCACACGCCTCACTTTCTATTGTTTTTCACCTCTATATATCCATTTCCTTCAATATACTGTCCCCATCAAGTCTCGTCGATTGTGTAGTCCACATTGAGAAGCCTGCTAATCAAGGAACACTTCGCAACACTACTACAGAGCCAAAGGCGAGCTTGAGCGCATTCCAGCTTCCTCTTCCTTGAGCCATGAGTCGGCTGGTGGTCGCCATCGGCCACGTCGAGTTCACAGGCGGCAGTCAAGTTCTCTACGTTGTCAAGGTGCAGCAGGACGCAGACGAGTGGGAGGTGCGGCGCACGTATTCCGACTTTCGCAAGCTCCGCGATGACGTCCAACGCGTCATGAAGGACGCACGCGCCCACATCTTGGACGACACGTGCTCTCGGGACTTTGCACGGGAGTTGCAGGACTTGGCGTTCCCAGCCAAGCGTCTATTTGGCAGTAAGAAGGACCACGTGGTCAAGGAGCGCGCTGTGGAGCTCCATCGCTTCCTCATTAAGCTCCTCTTCCTCACGCACACGTACCGCAAGGCGCAAAAGGCGCGCTATGATCAGTACGTGCAGGCACTGCCAGCCCATCAACAGGCAGCATATGCAGCACTGCAGGACCGCACACAAGCCAGTGTCAGTGTCTTTTATCTCTTGCGAGACTTTTTAAAGCCAATTACCATCAAGACGGACGTTCCGCCGCATTCTGGAGACCTCTTGGGGTCTTCTGGAGGAAATAATGAAGCTGCAGAAGACAATGACAACTCTCCACGCAGGTTAATTCGGGAGAGTAAAATCTTGGCAATGAGAACCTCCAACACGACGGAACGCAAGAGCAAGCGCGAGATGCTCAAGCAAGCCGAAAAGATGCAACAGCAACGCAGAGAACACAAGGAGCACAAGTATCAGCAGCAACTGACATCTGGGCACACGAAAAATGAAAATGTGAACCCTGCGAATGACAATTTGGATGCGACGTCGCAATATAACCACAACAGCACACCCAAGACGGCTAAGATGAACGATCTGATGGCGGCGTCGGAGCGCTCTCGCGCGGAAGCCAACTCGCTACGTGAACAGTTCTTGCAGAAGCAACACAGCACGTCGGCTTTAGCCAATGAGCACCGCAAGCAGCGACATTACTCCACCCCGGACGGTAATGCGAACGAATTGAAGAACCGCATCGCTCGTGCAGCGACATCTTCGTCAACGCTCTCCGTGGCATCGTCTACTCATGACGAATCGGAACCGGAGAAAGAAAAGGAGAAGTTTATTTCATCGTCAGCGACTCCGTCGTCGACTTCGTCTGCTGCCTCTGCAGATGACGTGAAGCTTGTTGATTTGTCGTCGTTGGCTCAGTACAAGACGAAAAAGAGTTCGAGAAGAGGTAGCCACTCTAGCGACAAGTCGAAGTCATCTCACAAATCGAGCAGCAAGGAGAAAAAATCGTCGCGAAGTAAGGAGAAAAAGAGTCCTTCGCGCTCGAAGCGGAAAGCAATGTCAGCGAAGAATATTCAGATGACGGATTCTGAACGCATGTCCCGTGTTAGCTCGGCATTGAACGCTCAAGCTATCTCGATCAACGCGCAGCGCGAGTTGGAGAAATATCTGACAGAGTACAGCGCCATCATGATTTTGCGCTATGTTGACCGATTTATCAACAAAGCTGTTATGAAAGCGCCTGGTTGCTATCGTGTGAATGCCCAGCATCGGCTGGTTATTGACAGCCAGCGGTTTTTGCAAGAGCTGGAAGACACCTTCACAGACCTACCAAACAACTTTGGAGACTTGTTCCAAAACGGTGACAATAGTGATGAGTACAGTTTCCCTCCGGCGCTGGATAAGTATGTGCAAATGAAGTGGGAATCGTTCCAGGCGGCGATGGGTAGCAGCAGTATTAACCATGATACCGGACACAGTAGCGCCGCAGACCAAACTTCGGACTCCGACGACTCGGACACGGAGTATGAATACGAAGAGATTGGTGGAGGTGGGTATATGACAGCAAAGCAGGATTTCTCGAACGATGAGGAGTCGATGCTACAGGAGATGATCGCCAACGGAACAGCGGGACGTGAGCAGATGCTACGTCTGCGACGTCAAATGAACGAGCAGGGTTGGAATCGGCGTGAGAACCCAGGCTCTCGCTCTCAGCGTGTGATCGAAGAGGCTTCTTCATCCGATACGGACGAAGAAACGAGAGAGCGGGAGAGGGAAAAGCGCAGATCAAAGCGACGTGACCCCAAGCGAAGCGTGTCTTGTGTCGTGGAGAAGTACCAACAGGAGCAGAACGCTCGACGGAAGGACCGCCTCAGTCGAAACCAGAGCATTGGTGGTTTCGTGTAATATACATTCAGGCAGCGGTGAAAGTGACCAAGCAACAACAGGAGCAAGAATTGAGAGCACCGGATGAAGGCGCCACGCCTGTGGGTCCGGCCTGTGTCACCATGCGTCAAACATTGATGGAGTAAGTGCAGTAACAACAACAAACACGTAGCAACCTTCCAACACTCGTGCTAGTCTTGCTTGGACTCGAAATCTGATCAGCTAGTGGTTCGAAATTCCAACTTGTAATACAGTATTCGAAGTCCAACGGATGGAAGCCGCTGTCCTACTCAACGGTAATTATATCAACAAGCGACGTCCTGTTGATAAGCCACTGCATTGTTCGTCTTCGCGCCTCGCGATGACGTGCAGGACTGCTAAACGGTGAACACCTTGGTAGCACACGGAGATTCTAGCTGATCAACACTACTCTCATGACAACATGCCCCGAAGACTGCATTAACAAACCTCTGGCTTCACCTCAGTCCAGAAAGGGTGTCAGGTGCACGTCGTTTCGATATCAAAAAGCAGAGGCGTGAGCTCAATACAAAAGATGTGAAAACGTCTCTTCGCGCCTAGATTTGAACGAGAGTATGCAATGATACAGGTTCCGTTACGTTGAAAGTGAGCAACGCATGCGCCTCTCGCTGACGTTTAAATGGATTTTTGCTTCTAGCTCCATTCACACTCTTGCCAGCTTCTGCCTCAGTCCCATTTCCCAAGTGACCCCGCAACTGTGGCCACTGTTTTACTTGCTATAACTTTTAGGGTTCTCGAATTACCTGCTGCTTCGTTCGGCGTACCATGATACAGCGAGGCGTGTTGCCGGCGACTTACGGTATGGCGTTGCTCGCCCTCTATGATCTTGTGCCACGAGGTGCGGCCGATATGACCGCAGTGAGCGTGTGCCAAGACGCAACATTTCAGATTCCGACAAGCCGTGGCGCTCCTTGTTCGGGTAATGGCGAACGACCGTTAGGAGTCGAATGCCCTCAAGCTGGTGATTTAGCTGTGGATGAGTGCTTCCCGTACCTTGACAGCTACAATGGAGTAAATTGTGTTGCCAAAGAAGATGCACAGTGTGTTCACCTCCAAGGAAGAAATGCCTGGGGCTGCACGTTTCCGTCGACATGGTGCTCAGCTTATTGGAAAATTGCTCCAGAAGTGACAGAAACGACTGAAAGCTGTCCCACCTGGGACTTTGACGATGACTCCACTTCGAATGTGGACCCATTCGAAGTAGCGAGCCAAGACGATAACAATCCCACGTGGTTTTTCAAGACTACAGTAACTAAACTGTATAATTGCAGGGTGGATACTCCAACGTCACCACCCCCCGTTGTGGAACAAACAGCTATACCAACAACCGAAATTCCGGTTTATAGTACAGCACCGACGTCAAGCAATGCCCCTCAACCTCTAGTAACTGTTGTGGCAACGTCAACCCCAGCTCCGGAGTCAACCCCAACTGAAACACCGACGACGTCGCCCCCGTTAATTCTGGAAACCCCAGTAGTCACTGAGGCTAATGCACCACTACCAACGGAGGAAACATCAATGCCAACAAATACACCAGAGCCTCCATCATACCTAGAGCCCACACCGACGGACACACTACCTCCTACCACTTTTCCCGCAGCAACACCGGAACTACAGGAGCAAAATACGGAGACTCCTACATTGGCACCCGTTACTGACGAAGTGGAGACCTCAATTCCAACGTACACACCGGATGAAACTATATCACCAAGCACAGCTGTACCGACGAGCACAACAGCTGCGCCTGCCCCAACTTTTGAAAGCACACCTTGGCACCCGCCTCCAACAGCTACAGGGACTGTAACAATTGCTCCAATATCCATCGCTCCCATTTACCCAACTATGATGCCGACATTAACGCCAACATTAACTCCAGATATCGTCGTGCCGACCCAAACTCCAACGTCCACGACACAAACGCCGACAATCACGCCAACGGTAACTCCAGATATCGACGTGCCGACTCAAACCCCAGCATACACGACGCAGACGCCAACATACACGACGCAAACTCCAGTATATACGACGCAGACGCCAACATACACAACACAAACGCCAACGTATACGACGCAAACTCCGACAACCACGCCGACGGCGACTCCAGATATCGACGTGCCGACTCAAACCCCAGCATACACGACGCAGACGCCAACATACACGACGCAAACTCCAGTATATACGACGCAGACGCCAACATACACAACACAAACGCCAACGTATACGACGCAAACTCCGACAACCACGCCGACGGCGACTCCAGTTATCGACGTGCCGACTCAAACCCCAGCATACACGACGCAGACGCCAACATACACGACGCAAACTCCAGTATATACGACGCAGACGCCAACATACACAACACAAACGCCAACGTATACGACGCAAACTCCGACAACCACGCCGACGGCGACTCCAGATATCGACGTGCCGACTCAAACCCCAGCATACACGACGCAGACGCCAACATACACGACGCAAACTCCAGTATATACGACGCAGACGCCAACATACACAACACAAACGCCAACGTATACGACGCAAACTCCGACAACCACGCCAACAGCGACTCCAGATATCGACGTGTCGACTCAAACCCCAGCATACACGACGCAGACGCCAACATACACGACGCAAACTCCAGTATATACGACGCAGACGCCAACATACACAACACAAACGCCAACGTATACGACGCAAACTCCGACAACCACGCCGACGGCGACTCCAGATATCGACGTGCCGACTCAAACCCCAGCATACACGACGCAGACGCCAACATACACGACGCAAACTCCAGTATATACGACGCAGACGCCAACATACACAACACAAACGCCAACGTATACGACGCAAACTCCGACAACCACGCCGACGGCGACTCCAGATATCGACGTGCCGACTCAAACCCCAGCATACACGACGCAGACGCCAACATACACGACGCAAACTCCAGTATATACGACGCAGACGCCAACATACACAACACAAACGCCAACGTATACGACGCAAACTCCGACAACCACGCCGACGGCGACTCCAGTTATCGACGTGCCGACTCAAACCCCAGCATACACGACGCAGACGCCAACATACACGACGCAAACTCCAGTATATACGACGCAGACGCCAACATACACAACACAAACGCCAACGTATACGACGCAAACTCCGACAACCACGCCGACGGCGACTCCAGATATCGACGTGCCGACTCAAACCCCAGCATACACGACGCAGACGCCAACATACACGACGCAAACTCCAGTATATACGACGCAGACGCCAACATACACAACACAAACGCCAACGTATACGACGCAAACTCCGACAACCACGCCAACAGCGACTCCAGATATCGACGTGTCGACTCAAACCCCAGCATACACGACGCAGACGCCAACATACACGACGCAAACTCCAGTATATACGACGCAGACGCCAACATACACAACACAAACGCCAACGTATACGACGCAAACTCCGACAACCACGCCGACGGCGACTCCAGATATCGACGTGCCGACTCAAACCCCAGCATACACGACGCAGACGCCAACATACACGACGCAAACTCCAGTATATACGACGCAGACGCCAACATACACAACACAAACGCCAACGTATACGACGCAAACTCCGACAACCACGCCAACAGCGACTCCAGATATCGACGTGTCGACTCAAACCCCAGCATACACGACGCAGACGCCAACATACACGACGCAAACTCCAGTATATACGACGCAGACGCCAACATACACAACACAAACGCCAACGTATACGACGCAAACTCCGACAACCACGCCGACGGCGACTCCAGATATCGACGTGCCGACTCAAACCCCAGCATACACGACGCAGACGCCAACATACACGACGCAAACTCCAGTATATACGACGCAGACGCCAACATACACAACACAAACGCCAACGTATACGACGCAAACTCCGACAACCACGCCGACGGCGACTCCAGATATCGACGTGCCGACTCAAACCCCAGCATACACGACGCAGACGCCAACATACACGACGCAAACTCCAGTATATACGACGCAGACGCCAACATACACAACACAAACGCCAACGTATACGACGCAAACTCCGACAACCACGCCGACGGCGACTCCAGATATCGACGTGCCGACTCAAACCCCAGCATACACGACGCAGACGCCAATATACACGACGCAAACTCCAGTATATACGACGCAGACGCCAACATACACAACACAAACGCCAACGTATACGACGCAAACTCCGACAACCACGCCGACGGCGACTCCAGATATCGACGTGCCGACCCAAACGCCAACGTACACGACGGAGACGCCAACATACACAACACAAACGCCAACGTACACGACGGCGACTCCAGATATCGACATGCAGAGTCAAACTTCAGCTCCTCTTTCTACGGCGGACACTCTGTCAACATTAACTCTTCAAAGCACGACATCAGATGATGCTGAAACTACCATGGAATCGACGCTTCAAGCATCGACACAATCAGACCTTCCTACCTCCATCGCTGCGGTTGGCATATCCGCTGCTGCAGTGGTTGCCATTATTATCGCAGTGGGGACCATCGTGGTCGTAACCTTCGCAATCATTCGAGTCCGGAGACGCTGGAATCTACCGCCGTCCACTTCTGAAGAACGCCACTTTGATCACAGCATCGTGCTTACTCCGTCAGACGTTTGAAGTTTTGCATTTTTTGAAAGCAAATGAAATCCATGGAGCTATTGACGTTTTCAATTAAACATGCCTATCACCCGCTAAATATATGTTAGACGCTGTTGGAACCAGATCACGAGGCCTGAAAATCGCTTCATCCCAAACACCGAAAGGATAAGAACCCGAGACGCGTACCTGTAGACTTGGTGTTGTATCATGCTGGTATCAGTCACTATAACACAAACGATTTCTCCATTTGGGAGCAGGGACAGCAAGACCAAGATGCAACTTCTTCACTTTGTTGCCGTTGCATTGGGGGTAGTATCTACTATCTTCACACCAACCGAGGCAGCCAACCTTCGTGGTAGTGCCAGTGTGCCGACTCAAAACTGTGGTGCACCAGCGTCAATTTACCAAGGCTCTGTGAAATTTTCAAATACGACACCGGGCTCGACCGCGACGTATTCGTGCATGAAAGGCACCAACATGAAAGGTCCTAGTACACTTCGATGCACGAATCAAGGAATTTGGTCTCCTCAACCACCTGAATGCCGCGTCACGTACCTGTCATCAAGGGACAACACGTTCAAGAATCACGATACTGGTTACGCTCTGTACTCGGGCTAACCCAACTCGATCGACTAATATCCGCAGAAACAACACAAAATCCGCGACGCCAATTACATCCCCAAATGAATCTCGTTTGTTATGATACTTTTCCTTCGTCGATTTCTGGTCATGATAACCTTCAATACATAGATTGACAGATACTCGTTCTCGACCTACACAGACTTCTTGCTGCTCGCGGACTTCTTGATAGGCACGAAAGTAAGCAGCAGATAGCAAACCACGAGACCAACGTGTCCAGCAAAGCGCATGGAGCGGAACCCCGCAACGGCTTCTTCCCACGACAGCACTACGAATGAGACTGCCAGGTAGTTCACAACCATCGCCGTGCAGATCATACCAACAAGGTCGTACAACGGCTTGATGGGACTACCCACAACGTACGGACGCACGTGACGTCGAGCTAGGCGGTTCACAGACGTAGCCAGCGGCACTGTGAGGAAGAAAAGGTAGTATCCCGGATAAAATCCGTGCCACAGAGCCGACACCAAGTACGTAGCAAGCAACGAGTTGCCCGTTCGAGTGTACACATAGCGTTCCAGCCAGTTCTGCGTGCCCTTGTTCCAGGCACGTGAGATCTCCCGCACATTGGCACCAAGCTCGAAACCCAGGATATCCACATTACTGACTCCGTCCCAGCCTTTGGGGTTGTTATGCTCGTCGAATCCTTCAAACCCAGTACCTGTAAGCACAGTCGCTCCTTCCGCCAATTTCCAGGCTACATAATATTTGGCTCGAGTGAGGAACAGTGCAACAAAAAGCCTTCCCCACTTCATGAGCATTGATTGTTCTTCATCACTGAGAATCTCCTTCAAGTCCGCAAGAGCTCCGAATCGAACCAAAAGTCCCATAAGCCCCAATCCCAAGACCAACTTGGACAATGCTGCACGTGTCGGTGACACATTACGTCGGACGCCACTCTTATCCACGAAGCGAGTCTGGTGGATGGCATCGCTGTACTCTTTGTACTCAAAAGCCGGGCCAGCTAGAAACGTCGTGAAGCAGTACACGAAGCCTAAAAACTCCAATAACGACGGGATTTCAGGGATCGCCAATTGTTTGCGCGATTGTTTCATCTTCTTGATGTGTTCCGAGTCTCCGTCCTTCAATGATGTAGCACTAGCCACCACACCGTCGTGGTAGTTGAAAGCAAAGCTTGTCAACTTGATGAGTAGCAACATTTGACTTGCTGTCGAGTCCATACTCCAACCCATGTAGTTAACCCGCATCCGGTGGATATGCAGTGCTGCCACGTACGTCATATTGACGAGAAACACCACAAACGGGGCGTGTTTGGGTGGCAAAACACACACTAGAGCGTACGTGATGAGCGATGACAACAACGAGTGTAGCCATCCAGCACCATACACGAATTGGGCAATGCTGATACCAATGCAAATGTGCAGCCAGTGCTTAGCTGTGATCGATGGGAACTTGCGGACGATGATGGCCAATGGGTAAGCAGCCAGGAGGCAGACAACGAAGCGAAGTTGGTCCACTGGAACTCCCGCGAGCTCCGAGAGATGCGAAAGCTGCTCGTTCAACATTGTAAAACGCAATGGAGTAGCTGCATGGCTCAGAGTCGAGAGAATCTGAGAAACCATCGTGGAAAGCACTTGGCAGAAGTAGAAATGAGAGGCTGGGATGGCAAGGATGGAATTGCCAAGTTGATGTCATCTGCGACGTGTGTCGATGACGTTGTTTGAACACGAGAGAGATTAGATTGTAAAGGGGACTCAAACTTGATTTGATTAGAAATTGGTGCAGTCAATATGATATGGGAAAGTAGGATAAGGAAAATGGCAGGTTCAAGGGTTGGCCAAACGTCAGAGGGATACAAGTGTTGAAGTGTGGCTGCCACGCCCGACTTGCACGGCGTGACTGGTTCACAAAGCACGATGCATATTGACCAGCTGCGGTTGTTGAAGCTTTCTACTGTTTCGGTGATCTACACGTTGCGGTGGTGTAGTCTATTGAGTGACCAATGGGCAAGACACTCGAAAAACTGCAACACTTAGTTGCTTTCGTTCTGAGGCATAAACTGGAGAGCAACTACCGTCTATCGCAACGTCATGTCACTTGCGAAGAACTCGAATCCATCCCGCCGTTTAACATTAGCACTCGCTTCAAGGCGCTGGTGTCCTGTATTTGTTTGACGGGGATTGCTATCGCCCGGACACTGCACAGCGAATGACGTAGGTCGGACAGCGAGTTGATGTAACCTGTATACACTTCACCCGAATACAGCAGTACGTGTGGTGCCACCAGTGGTGCTCGTGACAAGCACCACTGTTGGTTGCTGCATGCGATACCTACAGCAAGTCCCAGTCTGTCCAATACATGTACTCCATCTAATACATTACTGACCTCAATCTTAGTCATTAATTAGCCGCTCGAGAAGCGGATGTTGAACTTACTATACATCTGACAATGTTTCATCCGGATAACATCCCGTATAGTATCCGCCTCCGTTTCTGAAGCGCTGACCATCGGATTTGTGTGTCATCTCACTCCCCCTCCTCACCATGGACCGCGTCGTGGACATCGTCGAGCACCTGCAGCCGTACGCAGAGTTGGCAACTCCTCTAGACTTCAGCTTCCTCCATGCGCGCGTGGATGAGCTCTCGACGTCTCTGGGCTTGGGCAGTGACCAGCTCTGCTACGTCTTGTGCCTCTTTGCTGCTTATCCTCTGGCTGTCGTGTACAAACTGCTGCCTGCTGCCAGTCTCAAGCACCTTTTCGATGTCATTCTAGGTGTGAGCATGGCTCAGTTCGTGCTGGGCTCGGGCTGGGTCCATTCGTTCCTTTCCAGTCTCATCACCTACCTCCTCGTGAAGTTCGGACCGTCCAAATACACACCTGGCCTCGTGTTTCTCTTCAACATGTTGTACATGTCGGCGTCGCACATCTACCGTCTCTATGTGGACTACATGGGCTGGACGTTGGACTTCACAGGTCCGCAGATGTTGCTGGTTATCAAGCTCACTAGTTTCGCGTACAACTACTATGACGGTGTAGTGGACAAAACGTTCGAGAAGAAGGGGAGTGAGATGTCTCCTGGCAAGAAAAAAGTGTACGAGAGTCGGCAGAAACTTGCTATTCAAGAGATCCCGAGTCTCTTAGAGTTCTTTGGCTACGTCTACAGCTTCACGACGTTCCTAGCTGGTCCGGCGTTTGAAATCAGAGAATACTTGGATGTCACGAGTGGCAAGAAGTTCCTAGTGGATGGTAAATACAAACAACCGTCCAGTGTGCTCGCGGCGTTCTCCAAGTTTTTGGTGGGATCGTTGTTGATGGCGGCATTCGCTGTCTACGGACCGGTGTACCCGCTGTCGAACCTGCACGACCCCAAGGTCGCTGCTCAGCCGCTGTTTTACCAGATCAAGGACCTGTACATTACGCTCATCTTCTGTAAGGCCAAGTACTACTCCGCTTGGAAGGTAAGACCAAGACTTGGTATTTGTTGGTAGTAGCATGCCTTATAACTATTTGTCTTTTGACTGTCTTGTACAGATTGCTGAGGGTGCGACCGTGCTGTGCGGCTTCGGCTTCGAGGGATTCAATAAGGATGGATCTAGCCGCGGCTGGAACGGTGTTAGCAACATGGACATCCTGGGTTTCGAGTTTTCGCAGAGCATCCGCGCTGCTTCGCGCGCCTGGAACAAGGGCACGCAGAACTGGCTGGAGCGCTACGTGTACACGCGCACGGGCAACTCGCTCATGGCCACGTACTTCATCTCGGCCTTCTGGCACGGGTTCTACCCGGGCTACTACCTCTTCTTCATGAGTTGTACGTATTTGCGTTATGTTTGGCTACAATCGTTGAATTTAACCATGCTTTTATGTCCCTACAGTGCCTCTCGCTACGGCAGTGAACCGTCTGGCCTTCAAGCGTCTTCGTCCGCGTTTTATTGAGGCCGATGGATCGTTCGGAGCCAAGAAGAAAATCTACGATCTCCTTAGCTACCTGCTAACGCTCTTCGCCATGCACTACTTCGTGATGCCCTTCCAGGTACGTACATACTAGTTTTGACGACACCGTTTGAATCTAACTTGAACCGTTTGTCTCCAGGCTATGTCGTGGGAAAACTCGCTGGCTTCGCTGAAGAACACGTACTTCGCCGGCCACATCGCTGCCGTCGTGCTGTACATCGTGTTCTCGTGCATCCCGGCCCCGAAGCCTAAGAAGAAAACTGAGTAGAAAGCTGACGAGACAAGTAAATGTTCTTCTTTGCTGAATTGCATTGATTCGCATCCTCGCTGTGTTGTAGTTGCAGCGATGATACGTATAAGAACGAAGACACATTTTCGATAGAGAACAATGCAAGCAAGGCAGAAGGTCACAGTGTTTATGCGTTCGAGCAACACCGTCTACCCGTTAATTCCATCTAAAGCTCGTTGCGAGAAGCCAGCGCCTTGAGCTCCTGGCAAAAGCGCTGAACTGGGAATCCGATGACATTGTTGCTGCAGCCATGAAGTTCCTGCACGAAGCATCGCGCGCGACCTACATCATCCTCTCAGTCAGACCACCAACACCCTTGACGCACTACCAGACCATAAAAGCACCTTGAAGACCATAAGCTCCCGCCTTGTCCATCGGTTCGCCAGTTGCAATATAAGCTGCATCAAGCAATAAATCAGCAACAACCTTCTCGTATGTAGTTGCAAACTACGCACCACGGATATCATCCGGTTCCAACGGACCAAACACCAGACTAGTTTTCTCAAAAAACAAGTGCGGGTTGTCAGCACCTCTCTCATCAGTAAAAAGTGCCACGCCAGAGAACACTTGATGGGGACGATCGGACAACTTGGTCAACATGTTGAAGGCGTCTTCCTCATCTTTGGGTTTCTCCAGGATCACTCCGTCCTGCACCACGACCGTGTCACAACCGATCACAACTGTCGGAAGCTGGTCACCTTCGTCCTTGTCCTTGGACACGCGGTTTAACACCTCCAGAGCTTTTTGCTTGGCGTTCTCAATGACATAGAGATCGGGTGTTGGAAATCGCTCCTTGGGCAGATTTTCCTCGAAGGTGGACGGGATCACTTCGAATGTGAGACCCTGTCATGGAATGGTGCAAACGGGTGGTTGGTTACCAGTGAATCGGTTGGTACGGATGAAGTCCAAGTGGTCTTGAACGTACGCAATCGCGCAAAAGTTCCAGACGACGGGGACTCTGTGATGCGAGGATAACACGACGACTATGAAGGTGGTTTGATAAAGCTGACAACATGTTGCGTTAGAAAGTGCCTAGTCTTAAACAGGCTTTTGAACGCGATAATATTGTGAGTGTTGGTCATCGGCAAAACCATGATGTGCCCTGTCGGTGACTCGGGTACACCGTTTTGTAAACTAGGACTATGATCACAAACCACGTAGTCTACATTACCCTTACATTTTGATTAATCATTTACTACAGGATAGCAAGTGAATGGCATCGGCGTTGCCGACAACTAAATCTATCAATTCACAACTCTTTTTACCGACTACTGCTCAATTCTTTTCCTTCAAATCAAATACCAAACTCATACTTCAATAGGTTATGAGCTCAACGCAAGCCTCACCCGTGAATGACCGCTATTTTCCTAGCCTGAACGGCAGGAACTTTATCATCTGGAAGACCCGCGTCACCGCTGCGCTCGACGGCAAGAATCTCCTCGGCTTCGTTATCCAAGCCGACTACGCTAGCGACTCCGACGTCAACCTGGACCCGGACGAAGAACTCAACCCAGCCTACTCTGAGCAACTCGAGGTGTCCCTGACTCGGCTAGGAGTGTCCAAGCCCGACTCGCAGCAGTACTCGTCGTCAAGCGATCCACTGACGGGAGTTCGGGTGGTTTCGCTGGAGATGACGGCGATGTGGACATGGAGCATGAAAAACCGTTCATGAAAAACCGTCCATGCCCCAGTCCTTCACTGCTGAAATGTGGTGAAGCAGATAAAGAAATTCCCACACCTCATTCAATCCAAGGCCGTCAATCACAATCAAGGGCACTCACTCTACAGTGACACCCGCTATAGTGACCAAGTGAATGCGTGACGTCATCCCCTCCAGAACCGATTGTACCCACGCGGTATCGATCTTAACAGGCAATATTGATCTTGACTTTATTATAGGTATTATGAAGCCAGTGCAGTATGGATAGCCACAGATGGGAAGCATAGAACATTAACATTTAATTCAGAGTTGTTTTTACCTTCTACTACACAAGTCTTCTTCCTCTTCGCCATTCCGGACTGGGATACGCAGTATTGGCCCTCCCGACGTTACGCAAGATCAAGATCGACATCGAATAGAACCCCTAGGCCCAGATTTCTTGGCTGGATATTCGTCAACCCTCAAATCTCAAGACCCCGATATAGGAAGCGGCAAGCACGTATTGGTTCCATCGGAAGAAGGTCACACACCGACCACAAGACACCCCGGCCAAGATCGACATTGGCCACGTCGAGCCTAGATCAAGAACATCCAAGATCGAAGACTCGACAGTTACCCGGCGCAGCGAGTAGAAGTATCCCCGCTGCTGCCACCTCTTCCACTACCATGTCAGACAGCCCAAGATCAACAACAAGCGCGTTTTCCGAGATCACCCGAGGAGCGATCTAGTCCCATCGACGGGTACACAAGGTGAGATTGAGAACTTCACGGAAGATCGGAATACCCCCTCCGTTAATCGGCAGTTCGGGTGCCGTGTGCAAGAGGACCCCTGCGATCTTGCGATTTCGCAGAACCACTTCGCCACACAAAGGCAGCAGGAGTTAGACCGAGCTGAGAAGATAAAGGCCAAGAGCCAGCAGCTGAGCTCTAAGACGTTACGCCTCATGGGATCGAAAACTCAGGCGTTCCTAATCAAGACTATCGACGACCAACACGTCCTCATGGTCAAGGAAAAGACTACAGCGCATGATATCTACCAGACGCTCTGTAGCAAATACGAGGGTGCTGCCGTACACGGTGACCCACACTACATCCAGTCATAAATCATGGCCTTGAAGTACGAAGAAGGAAGTGATCTCGCGGCATTTATCTACGACTTGGAGAGTGCGATGACGGCTGCCGCTGGTTCAACTAACAGTGTGCTCAGCGTCGAGCAGAAATCGCTCTACTTGTATTATTCGCGGCCAACTGATTGGAAATCCGAACTCGCAGTCTGGAAAGGCAGCCGGAAGTACATTCCGTATGAGGACCTCAAGCGCAACATTGATACCAAAAGTCCAGAATGAACTTGCGCGCAACCGCTATGTTCTCAAATAAGGGACTCCATAATCTCGGGAGACCCGCGCTGGAACAGCCATGCAAGCGTCGGTCCCTGTACAGTACTCGTGGCAGCTCCGGCTAATACGGATACGGTACTGGTGTCATCACTTTGGTTCATCTACTGTCAGCGTGATAACCACGACACTGTCGAGTGATACATCCTACAACGGCACCTCTACAACGGCCGACTCAAAGCTGGCACTGTGCTACCGGCTAATTTCAAGCTAAACCCGCCCCAATAGCGACAGCAACAATCTTCACAACATCAATACCCCTCTACAATGGCAAAGGTGGAAATCAGTCCTGCCACAACAACAAAAACAAGGGCCTGCGCAACGGGAATCGTGGCAACCACGGCAGATCCCACTGGCGCAACAAGTATCATGGTCACCGAAACCGTGACGAAGGCGATAACAGTGACTATGGTGTTGTGGCGATCACGACGCTGGATCTCAGTAAAACTCCGAAGAGGTGAGCCTTGCAACCATCGAGTCCGACCATGATCCTATGCGGACTGTCGATTCCGGCTGCACTCGTCATGCCACGTCCAGCTCAAAGTGGTTCGAAAATCTGAAGCCGACGGTTTGAAAAGGCAGCACGGTCGGTGGAAATCACCAGATTCCAAGCAAGGGAACTGGTGACGTGAAGATGAAAATCAAGGACACCAAGGGTAAGGAGCGAATCATCGTTCTTAATGATGTACTGTATGCACCCGATCAAAGGTTTAACCAGTTCTCAGTCCGCTAAGTAGTCGGATATGACTACAAGATCAACTTCCCCAACGCTAAGAAATGCGTTTTGTTCTTTGCTCATTACGTCAAGTTTAAGCCAAACCTGGAGGCGGCAAGTCACTTTATCAGTTCCAAGCCAAATCAACGGACTCTGATCAAGAAGCCATTAACAACATTTTATTCTACTGTAAAATCTATGTTTGTGTCCCCTCCCTTTAATAGTACCCCACCCCAGAACATTTTAGAGTCTGAGTGGGGACTTGTGATAGTACCCCATCCCATTACTTGTACCCCATCTCTTATTCAAATTATCAGAGTTATCAGATACCCAGAGACGTCGAAGAATCAACTTGGCGTTCGGCATGGACTCGCAGGTTGCCTCGATCTCTCTCATTGTCAAATTTGAGTTGTGGCGATGAAGCGCAAGTTCGCTGTGGAAGAAAATCTGGCGGTGATTAAATAACTAGATTCGTCGAGTATCTGGCTGTCACGAAGAAGCACAAGCTTGACAGGAAGACGGTTCGCAAGTGGAAGGAACAGAAGCGGGCGCTTCAGTTCGTAAATAGCGGAAGTTATTGCCTTCCTGGTGGAGGGCGTTTTGTTGTTTGTGACGAATCCGAGTTCACGTCGCTGGATATGTCCGAGGAACGGCGTAGTTCTAGTGCCCGGGTCACTCGAAACATGATCGTTCACTGGATGATGCGCTGGGTCGGTGAACACGCGGGAACGGCACTGCAAGTTTCAAACGGCTGGTTTCAAGGCTTTCTGGGGCGTAATAACCACGTACCGCGTCGTACCACGAGCAAGACCAAGCTACCTCAAGATGTTATTGTTGAACGCGGAGTGAAGTTCATCCAGCACGTGCAGCAGTCAATCGCGAATTATGGCATCCAACTTTCTAACATCTATAACATGGATGAAACTGCCGTGTTTCTAGATTACAACTATAGCACCACCACCGACATTGGGGACACAAATAATATAAATGTGAAGTCGTTTGGCTTGAGAAGAACCGCGTGACTGCAGTCTTGTCGCTTCTGCTTCGGGACGCAAGATTAAGCCTGCCATGATGTCTAAGGGGCCAACGATGGCAATTGAAACTGTGGATGGTGTCGTGATGATGAACGGCGGAAACTCGTGGATGACACCGGAGTGGTTTACCAAGTGGTTTGACTTCTATTTTCCTGTAGTACAGCCCAACACCATACTCCTCGTCATTGATTCTGCTGGGAGCCACATTTCGAAAAAAACAAGGCTATTTTGCACGCGTGCGGCATCTTGTTCTGCGCCATACCAGGAGGCTTGACCGGTCACTTACAACCTGCAGACTACGCGTGGTTCAGGTCTTTCAAGAACAACATCATAACGAGTATTGAAGACTGGAAATGAGCGACAAACTCGTGGTGGTAATGTAAAAGCACCTGGAAATGATGTCATTCACCACTGGCTGATCCGTGCTTGGAAGGATGTATCCTGCGAGACAATCATCACAAGTTTTCGTCGTTGCTTCCTCTGAGCGGGTGAGCAACCCTCCCTGCCGACACATTCCATCTACGGAGAGGCTTTTGCGAAATCGCTAGCTGAATATCGTGCGGCTGCATCTACCAATGACGATGTACTTGTGGAAGCTGAATACAGTAGTAACTCTGAGGATGGCGAGGTATCTGTCGACATCAACCGAGGGGCCGATCTCTAAGCAAACACAAGAAGGTTGTGACCCTTCCTGACTCAACACGACTCATGCTTGAATAGTACTCCACGCCTTTAATAGTACCCTACCTAAAACGTACCTCATCCAAGCAATGGGGTACTGCTTTATATTATACAAGCAGGCTTAACGTCATTGGTTGGCTCTCCGCCATTGGGCGCCTGCCAAAAAATACGTTATGAGGCTACCCCTTATCTTCTGTGATATGTCAGCACAAGACGGACGTAAATCTCCGAGGACGCAGATTTAGTCTCAATAAACAGCCCTAGCTCTAGTTATATGTCGTGTAGCCATCATAAACGTTTATCTTCGTATTTGTATAGATTAATCGGAACATCACTATGGTGACTTATCGCCATGTTCATATCTTCTTGCAGACAACATGAAGTTGGTCTCACTCTTGAATCTGCAGTCGAAGACAACTTCAGTACGGAACTAACGGTAGGTTCTCCGTCTACAAACGAAACGAGTGAGACTAGTTTCCGACTAATTTTGCTGTCCAAAGCAGGTGTATGCACTCCGCCATCCACTGGAAGCTCCACTGTATTGAAGACACGTCGAGCATTGAGAACAGAACGTTCTGTCGGTTCGACAATGCGATAAGTGGGATGATGATGATACCCCCAGTACTGACACGGAGAAAGCTCCGTGGTTTATTCCTGAACGGACCAGGAACCGGTCCAAGTGCGTGAAAAAGGCATCGCCAACTCGAAAGTGATGGCGACACCCGCGGATAGGACGACAACGTCGTCGTCGTCTTCGCCGACCACGTTAGCATAATAAATGTACGTTACACAATCATTGGTGTCTCAGTTTGATTTTTTGGTGTATTCCGTGATGTAAGAGAGGAATTGTGTTTTCCACATGAATAGTTTGCTGTACCGGTATACCAGTTCATACCGGTATCTACAGAGTCTAGCTGCTTGGTACAGTCCACTCGTTCACCTCACTTCGCACCAAGAAGAACAAGCAACAAGCAAGCACACCAAGAAGAAGGGGGTTTATACATCCTACCAGTAACATAAACACCCGTGGAGCACCTGACTCGGCTAGCGCGCCCTCCTCACCTACATCCAGGGTCAACGTGGCCCCTTCGGATAGTGACCCTCCGGCTGAGAGCCCTGACGTCGTGGACGTCACAGGTGGGGAAGAGCCCTGGACAGCGACCTCCGCGAGGCGCACGTCTGACCCTCCCCCGCTCCGAGCCAGCAAGCGAACGTCGGGCAAGGCTGTAGCAGGTGGCCCAGCGGATGCGCGTAAGGGAAAGAAGAGACTGACAAGGCAGCAGACCAGCGCTGGCGGCACGACCCCGAAGAAGATCGCACGGGAAGCGTCCAAGGACTCCGAAGCGGACCTGGAGGAGAAGCCCGCTCCTCCTGCTGCCAAGAAGGCGAAGAAGACCACGTCGGAGGCCATGTCAGCCCCGACCACTGACATGCAGGGACCAAGTGGATCAAGGAGCGAACGTGGAGCTACCCAAGGTTTTAACTTGGACTCGTTCATGGCGTCTTTTGCCTCCAGTCGTGCAAGCCCGAGAGTGCTCCGACTGTCGAAAGGGCGGTAAGTCCAGTCGTTCCGCCTCCTTCCCCCACGCCTGACATCCTGGCGGAACTCCAAGCGCTCCGAGACGAAGTCATGCGCTTACGCGGAGTCGTGGCTGCCTCTAGGACCACGGTTGATGACGGCGCGGCGGCTGTAACTGCCACTGCCACGGCCCCCAATGCAAGAGGTGAACTGCCGCCGCCTGAGCTGCGCTACCTGACCAACCCAAGCTTCCCGGACGGGTGGAAGAAGGCGAAGGGGGACTACAATCCCCCACAGACGCATCTGCTGGCCGCCAGCCGGATGTTCCGGACGTTCGGATCAGGTAATCACATCTCTGCGATGGCGTTTGTGTTGTCTTTGCGGGAGCTCGAGTGCGTCAGGTTTCAAGCCTCTCCAGCGGTGTTGATGGCCATCTTAAGTGGACGTCTCGGATCGCGTGGCCTGACCCTCATGCATTTCAAGGAGGCTAGCGAGATGGAGTGCCTTGAAGACGGATCGACGAATGTGAACTTCGCCAGTGACTTCAGTGCTGCAGCGAACCTGCCGGCGGTCAGCATCAAGTGCTCGACGTATGAGGACATACTCGATGCAGTTCACGGGCTCAATGCGTTTGGACAGGAGGTGTGGTACGACCACATGCGTAAGGTAACGTCGCGGCTCCGGGTTTTCGTCGCGAGGAACAAGTCAGCGGATCCAAGCAACACGCCAGCCAGAGTGCGCCTTACGCTGCTATACGCGAACAAGTTCCTCGGTACGGCGCTCGGACACCTGCAAGCGGACGACCCTCAGTGGTGGGCCGGTTTCTGCGAAGCTTTGCGGGGTATCGATTACCAGTCGACAGCGTGGACGATGGCACTGGTCGGCGTGCTGACGCAAACAGCGGATGACGACGCACGAGTGTCAAGACCAAGGGCCCGTAGAGAGAATGACGGACGGCGCGAGACGCATCGCAGGCCTCCAATCCCGGACTCTATCCGACGCCTGATCCCGATCAACAGACGAGGTCAGGAACCGTGTCTTCTAAACGTGGCTGGACTTCCGTGCTCCGGCGGAACAGCAGAGCGATGTGGCAACCCTCGGCGCATGCACAAGTGGCCGGACGCGCTGCCAACTCGTCTTCAAGAATGGGTCGACCGCACGTACGGCGAAAGAGCGCTGCACGACGATCGCCGTCGCTGATGGTGCCGTGAGAAAGGCAGCTCGACTTCTCCACGGTGTGACAGCCAGATAAAGCAGAATAATACACCAAGTACTGCTCAAAATCTGTGTACGAGCATCCACATCTCCACAGCGGCGTGCATGCCACGTGGTGGCCATGCCATTGCCGGGGAGGCACGTGGGGTGGGAGCGAAGCGGCGGGGGGAACACGAGTCGCGCGAGCGAGAAAATTTCCGCTCGGGCAGCTGTTTTAAGGTAGAAACTACCTCAACAGTCGCCGTACCACCGGAATCCCTGGAACGTCAGACTGACACCGCCGGTACCGGTGTCACCCGCGACCGCACAGCGACTATACAGTCCGGGTCGGCCATACAGCCACCCCTAGCTATACAGCTATCGCCGACTATACAGTCAGGGCAGACTATACAGTCGCCCACGGCCATACAGCCAGAGTCGGCTATACGGTCGACACTATCTCCGTGTGCCCTATCAAACACAGACCGTCCGTCGACATTGCCACTGCGCTATGAATATCGCTCATTACACGAGCCTATTGGAGCCGAAGCGGCTCCAGTGTGCGTCGCGGGCAGCTCGTTTACCGTACCCGAACCAGCTAGTCCTGCGCGCAGGCAACGCGAACCTGACAAGTTTGGATACAGTACTATTCAAACCGATAGTTCAACTCAACCAAAGCGCTTACGCCCTGTTGTGAGCTCCAACGCTGCGGCACAGATGCACGTAAATGCCCGCGTGCGGAGTGAATTAATCCACAAGACGCGTAGGGCAATGCTCTCCAAGACTATGCAGAGGTTGGGGCTGTCGCTACCGTCCGAGTCGTATCCTCTATCCAGACCAGGGGCAGATGGACCGGAAATTCTGCTGAATTCCCCACTGCAACGTGCACTCTCAGAATATGCTCGCCGTTCACGTTTATCGCTGGCGGCATTTGTGGAGTTAATAAGGGGGCAAACATCGAGCGATTATCGCCCAAACAAGAACATGGTGCCGGCCGTAATTGATGAACTGTGCAAGGACTACCGACATTTGGACCAACTCAAGGAAATTGTCTTAAACGGGGTGGAAGTTCGCCTCAGGGCTACACCATCACGGCAAACGTTGCGTCCGCCAAATCACGGGTCTGCACGGGACCGGATCAATGTGCTTCGAAAGAACATACGCAAGGAGCAAGACGCGTGGCGGTGTCTAGTGCTGGACATGGATTTGCTCGAGCAGTGGCCCGAGATAGTGATCAGCCCCTTTGGGGTTGTGGACAAAGGAAACGAGGACGCCACATCATCTGGCCACACCATCCATGATCTTTCGTTTCCCGAAAGTTCTTCAATCAACGACTGCACGGATCAAGACAGCATCACGAAGCCAGACTACAGACACTGTGACGCCGTGGCTACAGAGATTCTCAGGGCGAAGTACAGCCATCCTAGTGCCGAGATCCACGTGATGGCAGGCGATGTTGCGTCTGCTTTCCGCAACGTCAGCATTCATAGCAACAGCGTTTACTTGTTTGCTGGGCTGATCGAGGAAGAGAATGCCCTTGTCATCGAGCTTTCAGCACCTTTTGGCTGGACCGGCTCGCCGGGCTTCTACGAGATTTTCGGTGGGGCCATCTCTCATATCCACGGTTCTCATACGAACACGATCTGTCCGACCGGATTCTTTAACTATCATTGGGTTGACGACCACATCAACGTTACAGCAAATATTGGTTCATCTTGCAAAGAAATGGATCGCTCTCTTCGCTTTGCTATGGTCGCCATACTTGGTGCCGACGCCATCAACGACAAGAAGTTCACAGGTTGGAGTACAAGCCAGCGTGTGCTTGGTCTCGAATTCGACTCTGAAGCAGGACGGGTATCTATGCCAGCCACGAAAATTATGAAGGCTCGGCGTATTGTTGCAGACGCATATTCCTCCTCCTCACTGTCACGCAAGGTGTACCGGTCTCTGATGGGCAAGCTACGGCACGTTGCTACCTGTATCCGCGCCGCACGCCCCTTTCTCCAGCGTTTACGGCTACGTGAGAATGAGTTGCACAGGCTTCAGCGTGTTCCAATGACGGAAGACATGAAACAAGACTTACTGTGGTGGTGGCACGTGCTGCACACACACCATCTAAACGGCGTGTCGCTGGAGTATTTCAACACGCTACCAGAACCGGACGTTGTGATTGAGATGGACGCCTCCGATTTTGGTCTCTGTGCCCTGGATATCTCGGCGCACGAAGCACTGACCTACCAGTTCACTGCACCAGAGGGCACCTTAATACGCAATTTTAAGAATGGTGAGGCCAACGGCTTCGACATTAATTACCGCGAGCTTCTCTCGTGTGCGTTTGCCGTCCAAATGTGGGGCCGGCGCTGGGCTGCCAAGGCTCCACGTAACGGTCGACCGCTCCACGTACACTTCCGCATCGACAACACCTCAGGTGTCACTTGGCAAAACAAGCTATCATCGCGCAATCCGCGTGCTCAAGTGATCATTCGATTACTTAGCTGGTGGGAAACGTCGTTTCAACTCCGGTTTTCAGCATCCCACATCGCCGGTGTCGACAATACTCGCGCTGACGCTGGCTCCCGCATTGCTGCTAACCCATCATTTGCAACTCGGTTTGCATCCCTAACACGTGATTGGTTGCAGGTCTCGCCGACCGTCGATATACAAGGCCTGAGCCAAATCTGGCAGCGTATCTCCGCGCTCACTCCGTTGCCGACTCCACGTATGACCAATACGGCCGAGCGCTGAGAAAATGGATTACATGGACATCACGGCGCGGTATTCCTGCGTGGCTTATCGGCATACCCCTTGCGACCCAAGTCCAATACATCTCGGATTTTGTTCTCTCCGGCTTCCAGTTTGGCTTTGGGTCCGGGGGACCCATTCGGAGCGACTCTATTCTGGCATTACTCCACGGTGTTCGCCATTTCTTCGCCGCGTCAGGATATGACTTTCCGATCGCACACCCGCACATCCGCATGCTACTCAAAGGGATCAGCCGTCTTGACACACCACGGCGCCGAAAAGCCCCTGTGTCTCTTGGTCTTCTCGAGCTATGCTTCCATACCATGACTTTAGCCGACCCCTCCGAGCAAGCACTATGGGGGTATTGTGCTTGGCGTTCTTCTTCCTCCTGCGACGTTCGGAAATCGTGGCAATCAACAGAGGAGGTAATTTCAAGTGGTTCGCCATGAGGGCCCAGGATATTGCTGTCCTGGACACGATGGGTCATCCTACTCTTCCCCCAGCGAAAGCCCGATCAGTCTGCATGCGCCTGACAGGCTCCAAGACGAACCAAGGCGGAACTCCGACGACAAGGATGCTGTCAAGGTCTGGACACCCGTTCTTGTGCCCTGTGTTTGGTGCCCTCATCCTTCTCCAATCAAGAAAGAATCTCCCAGCTGATATCTCTGCAGCGGTATACATGAGTCGATGTGGAAGACCATCCAGCATATCGACTGCGGACGTATCAGCCGTTATCAAGCGTGCAGCGGCCAAGAGCGGCAAAGACCCCCGAGAATTTAGCTCACACTCACTTCGAGCTGGTGGGGCAACACATATGTATCGAGCGGGCACAGATGCGCTTACGATCCAATTTCACGGTCGCTGGGTGTCTGATGCTTTCAAGACGTACACTAGACTCTGCAAGGAGTCAGTCGCTACACTGTCTGCGGACATGGTGGGCGGGTCAAGGGGGGATTCGACATTGCATTAGTGCGGCCTATTGCATGACCATTTGGGGGCACCGCTCTCCTCGTCCCTTATCGGATTGAGCTGATGGCCATTGCATAAGCCTCATTAATGTAAGAGTTCGTTTGACCCCCTTAGATTGTGGAAAGGTGTATTCCGTGATGTAAGAGAGGAATTGTGTTTTCCACATGAATAGTTTGCTGTACCGGTATACCAGTTCATACCGATATCTACAGAGTCTAGCTGCTTGGTGCAATCCACTCGTTCACCTCACTTCGCACCAAGAAGAACAAGCAACAAGCAAGCACACCAAGAAGACCCGCCTCTCCTCGTCCCTTATCGGATTGAGCTGATGGCCATTGCATAAGCCTCATTAATGTAAGAGTTCGTTTGACCCCCTTAGATTGTGGAAACCGTCAATTAACCCAAACGTGTGTTTGAGCACAGGATCTCGTGCTTCCCCTAACTTCGCTAGCTCGTTCTGGCGAGTAGGAGACGGCCACGATATCTGGGTAGGATAGAAGTTGATTAGCGTGTTTGATTGTTCTCCCTCCATTCGTCTTAGTGTTCACGCCAATGCACTTAACGGAACAGCAAATATCATGCACAGACTTCCCAACTCCATCGACCCTGAGTAAAAACACAAGACAAACCCTAATACTTGGTGGTGACAACGAAGCTTGAACGGACGGTCTCTCACCTGCGCTCGAGGGATGCAGTAGTAGCATACAAAACGCGGAAGTAGCTTGCGGAATGCAGACCTGTAAACATGGACGTAGTGTGAATACACATGTTTGATATTATATGAACACGTTGTAACATACCTGGTCAAGCTGGTAGCGTTTAGGAAGTTGATATCGGTCCCGTAATGGTAAAGCACCATCCACGCCGAGTCACATGGCGTGTCCAAACATCGAGTGGCCAGGTAGTGGTGGCTGCGCATCGCTACTTTCCACGCCTCATCCACCAAGAGACGGAACACGTCCCGACGCGTCTCGTGTAATCCCTCACCTTCCTTCACAAAGGCGTTCGCAAGCAGCAGCAACACGTCCGATCCCTCGTCGGTCGTCGCAGTTTGCTGTCTTCAAATTTATGAATGGTGAAATGTAGAGACCTGAAAATGCTCGGTATGTCCAGGACAAAGTGACCGATGCATTTATGAGTATTAGGAAATGATACCGAAGCTGTCTGCTTCAGGACAGTATCAGCCGGACATAGAAAGTAATTAAAGGCCGTTTGTGGTGGATGGTTTCAGCGATATGTAGACATATATCCTTTTATGTTTGACATAATGGACGCCTACCAAAAAAGAGAAATCACCCAACATAGTTGCAGCAGATATGACAGGGCTTATCATCAAGTATGTCGACATATTCTAAATTTCGTCCACCACAAATACTTTACCCACAAAACTGTGGTCGATTCAAATGGTCACATGTTAGGGACACTCACCAATAACTTTGTACGAAAGAGGACAGTTCGTACGGGATACCATGTCAGCTAAATCTTGTGCGATATGGCTTGAAGCTCGCCATTTCTCTTCAAGATTCATCACAACTCCCTTTGTGATTCCTCCTGATGTTTGAGGAAGACGACGGCATGATGCTGTTCCTGTGCGAGCTATACAAGACATACAATGAACTTGTGCGCGATGCTCGGCGCGATGTTCATCAACTTCTCAAGGAGGAGGAATGGCGTGTCACTATGCGCATGCGCAACTACCTGACCACTCGATGTCTCGATGCTCCGCGCGAGTCCGCCTGGATGACGCTCTACAAGTACGGTTCTGACATGAACTTTCTGAATGCTACGAGTCTGACCAGGTGAGCTGCGTTTAATATGTGCGGATGTGTTCCTAGTCTAACGGTACTTCCATGAATATAGGGAGACGATGTTGTAGGACTGGGAAGGTTCGTCGTGTGCGACGATGGCGCCGTAGTGCAAGCCCTCGAAGCATCCATCGTCAGCAGAGTTGACACCTCTTTTGGAACGCGGATGTCGTGTTGTGGATCACCTGTTGTCATGCAGTGCTTCTTGGCGCTTGTGTCTTAGCTGGCGCTTTTCGAAAGTGAAGGGTTGAAGTTATTGGCGCACGAAATGAGTTATGTCAAGGATATATGAAGACGAAGTGATTGCGACTTTTTTAGAGTGATGGTCGACATATTTCATACAATTCCCAACATTAACTGTCATATCTGCTGCAATTAAGTTGGGTGATTTCTCTATTTTTGGTAGGCGTCCACTGTTTCCAGAAGCTTTGTCGCTACATCGAGTAGCCTGCGGTTTCTTATTCTAAACTACCATTTCCTTATGCAAACTGGGCCAGTAACTTAGCAGTCATAATACATTTATTTTATTTTATTTTATTTTTTAAGGGCAACGTTGTCATTTACTAGATAGTAGTGCCTAACCTACTAACGACTACAGAAGACCGGTCCCGCAAGATGCTTCCACCATCATCTAGCGAGTGGGGTGTAACGGGGTTACATGAGGGGTACTAGTGATAGGGTACCACCTCTAGAAATAGATATACTTCTGTGAGTATTCGTTTTGTGATTACCCTACCGCGGGTGTATGAAATGAAGGCACCCTTGAGCTTGTGACACACTTTTGTGGATCCTGGCGGTAAAAAGCATCCGTTTGGCGCGAAATTTGGACAGGAAGATATATCGTTTGCAGTTCTCCAATACTGTGTTAGTTTCACAATCAAACAGTATCTATTATAGCGTGAATCAAAGTTGGACTAAAACAAGGTGGGTTAATAGTGATGGCACCCCCACTTATTTAGTTGGCGTGGACCACAGTTTTTACACAGATCAAGTCGAACGACTTCAAGTTGAATTGCCTTAATTAGTATTTGGTGTGGCCACCACGAGTTTGCTTGACAGCTTCTAGTCGTCGTGGCATCGATCTGACTGACCGCTTGATAAGCGTAAGCCAAGCGCTTTCGCCTGTGCTGCCGAGGCAGGTAAGGCTTTTAAGAGCTGAACAGCCATGTGGTGAAGCGGATAAGAAGTTTTCCGACTTCGATCTTGGCCCGTCAATCAAGATCGAGGGTAATACCCTCTATGGCGATCCCCTATATAGTGACACTCACTATAATGACCAAGTGAATGCGTGTGCCATCATCCCCGCCCAAACTGATTGTACCCACGCGGTATCGATCTCAGCAGGTAATATCGATCTTAGCTTTATTATGGGTATTAGGAAGCCAGTGCAGTATGGATAGCCACAGATGGGAAGCATAGGACATTAACCATTAATTCAGAGTTGTTTTTACCTTCTAATTCGCAAGTCTTCCTCATCTACGCTATTCCGGGCAGGGATATACAAGATTGGCCCTCCCGACGTTACACAAGATCAAGATCGACATCGAATAGAACCCCTAGGCCCAGATTGCTTGGCTGGATATTCGTCAACCCTCAAATCTCAAGACCACTCTATGGGAAGCGGCAAGCACGTATTGGAAGCATTGGATAAAGGTCACACACCGACCACAAGACACCCCCCCGGCCAAGATCGACACTGGCCAGATCAAGATCGATCTAAGACACCTAAGATCGAAAAGCTCGATATCAACCAGGCGCAGCGAGTAGAAGTATCCCTGCTGCTGCCACCTCTCCCACTGTCCTGTCAGACAGCAAGATCAACAACAAGCGCATCTCCTGAGATCACCCGAGGAGCGATCTAGTCCCACCGACGGGTACACAAGGTGAGATTGAGAACTTCACGGAAGATCAGAGTACCCCCTCCGTTAGTCGGTAGTTCGGGCGCAGTGTGCGAAGAGGACTCCTGCGATCTTGCGATTTCGCAGAACCACTTCGCCACGATGGCGCCCGTGCCCGGATCGTTGGGTGATTCGGGATTTCACCGTGAATCCCATGAAGAAGCGCATGCTGATCTTAGATCAGGGAAACCAGCGTCGTTGGAGATCGGATCACCAACGACACCGCTGAATCAAGATCGATCCGCGGATCGGCAGAGCGTTGGGAGGAGCTCTACCGACGGAACAGTGGAAGATCCTATTATGGACCTAGAAGAGAAGCCTCTACCTCCTCCCCAGGTCCCTTCAGGAACCCCAGCAGATCTCGACTCACGTCGTAATCGGCAGGACGAAAGTCCAACGGCGAAAGTTAACCACGCGCTCGCCCCCAAGCCGAGCACAAAAAAGAAGTCAGTAAGATCGAAGCGCTT
This sequence comes from Phytophthora palmivora, assembly GCA_008079305.1. Lineage (NCBI taxonomy): Eukaryota > Oomycota > Peronosporomycetes > Peronosporales > Peronosporaceae > Phytophthora > Phytophthora palmivora. The sequence goes on along the minus strand of VOQZ01000312.1, from coordinate 136,199 downwards.
ATGGAAAAAGATGAAAACGCCAGGATCGAACGCTGACGACCAAGACGATCATAAAGCAGCGTGGACTGATGAGTCACTTGAGATAGCGTACCACAAGAAGGAACTTCACACCTTCTTGATCAAGAACCTGTTATGCAGATCATCAAGACGAAGATCATCAGCGATCTAATAGGCCCAGTGCAAAAACCAACTGCAAGATCAAGCAAGCTGGAAGATGCAAAAGCGTTATTGCATCTGATCAAGGAAGGTGGGATCATTGCAGGATCGTTCGACGCTAACGATCTATTCGATACAAGGCTCAGCACGATCAACACGGCTTTAATGTCGATCTTCGATCTACTGAAGCCCTTGGTGGGTGAGAAGAATGTAACCCCCAAGATCACGACTAGATCGACTGGCGACATGCTAAGATCGTTACCGGCACTCACATTGGAAGATCAGACCGGAACGTCGTCGCATTACGAGTCGGCGACCGAGGAAGTGGACACCGACAGTGCAGATGACCCACCCCGAATGACGCTAGGACCGTCAGGTGCTGCTATGCTACGGAAGCGTGGAGATCATGAGACCAAGCGAGTGACGGATGTCATCGCGCCAAACATGACACAAAGATCGAATGCGAAGCTGGAATCGAACTTCCAGGCGGCGATGAGCCGGTTCTTGAAGGAACAGCAAGGCACTACCAATCCTGCAAGATCCGCACTAGCAGAAGATCGAGATGTAGATATGGAGTCCGTGGGGTCGCCAAATCAACACCCAAGCCCTCATGAATACGACCCAGATGATCTCGATCTTGATCCTCCCAGACGCACGGTCGTAGCATCGGCATCAGCCACGACCACCAGAAGATCGACAAGTGTCCCACGGATACGAGTATCCGCTATGTCTGAACTCAAGGGGTTCGCGGGGAAAGAAGGGGACGAAGATCGAGCCAGGGCCTGGCTTAGCAAAGTAAAGTTCGCGTTTGTGCGAGATCAAGCCCCAGACGAAGAAAGTGTCTGGTGTTCGGCGACCTCCTCGCAGGATCGGCGCGAAACTGGTACCGACAGCTTAGTCGCACAACACGCAGTACCTGGAAGGATTTGCTTCGCAGCTTCCAGGTTCAATATTGTAGACGAGGAGTGTCAGTCGCGAGGCAGTATTACCACGCGCGCAAGAGATCGGACGAATCTCCGCTGGAATATTTGTATCGACTCAATGTGGTAGGACTTAGGGCCCGCCTCCAGATCAAGGATGGACCTTAGGAAGTTCGACGAGAGCATGTGGAACACTTCATTGAAACTCTCAATGACCGCGATCTTGCAGATCACCTGGCTTTATTACGAATCCCAGATGCTGACACTTTGGAAGAAGCACTTCGATCTCGACAACGAGCGAAGGCACGACAGAGTAAGGTGGTATATGGATCAATCAAGCCCCGTCAGGAGAGCAACAATGCAACGGCTCCGTCTGCGTCAACTCGGGCAGTCAGACTTGTCAAGGCGACCTCAGATAGCGGCGAGTCTGAAGAGGACTCTGGTGGATCGGATGGCGAAGCAGGACTACGTCGCGTCTACCTCGCAGTGGCTGGGAATAATGAAGCACAGCAAGATCAAGACCAAGGGAACCAAGATCGCAGTCGCTCGAAGGTCGGAAACAATCGTGCACAACAAGATTGACAGGATATAGGTTCACCACCTAAGCGATGCTCGCACTGTGGGTCGCGCAAACATAGCGATCTTGGGTGCTAGGAACGTCTAACGTGTGAAAGGTGCAGTCGCAAAGGACATCCCTCAGATCGCTGCCTATTCACATGCAAGGTATGTGGTGATACCCACGAAGCAGGAATGTGTACCATGGAGGAATTCTACAACTTGATCCGACAATGGTATAACCCAACCAAGCACGCAGGCATGTTGCCAGAGACGGCGGAGAAGATGTTAAACCAGGATGCTCGCCGGGTTTGAAACCGGTACGAGACAAGGGTTCTAGCTATTGCATTTATGTATATGACGAAAAACAATCGGAGGCAACAGTTAATCAACTGATCGATCCGATCGACAATATATGTGATCTTCTGGAGAAATCTACCGCTACAGTGTCAAGGCTATACCGGATAGATGAATATCGAAGACCGCGTGTGTGATGATGGCTCTTGAGATCTCCCCTGGGGAATCGCGAGGTTACTGGAAATATCGATGTTCCAGACAAGAAGTTCAAGCAATCTAAGGCTATGGCGAAGATCAACAACATAAAAGCAACATTGCTTTTCGACAGTGGTGCCGAGGTATACATATTGGACGCCACCTTTGCTCGTAAGGTCGGGTGCCACATCGATGAGAGTCGAACGTTGGAATGCGAAAGTGTTGGGAGATCTCCATATAAGATCGAGGGACGTAACCGTCGCAAGATCACGCTGGCAGGATCGCTAGTGTATTTCCTTGATGCATGGGTAGGTCCCCCCATGGGAGGTCAAGGTCTGATACTAGGAATGGACTTCATGGTGCCAGCGGGTATCCGCCTCGATCTCGCTGAAGGGACGATATGTCTGCCTGACGAAGTCCACCTGCAGATGGCGGGTAGGCGTCCTCTCTACGGCGACAAGATCGAACATGTGTGTTGGAAGGATCACTACTGGATCGATGTCGGACAAACGTCCGAGATCAGGCTACACAGTCAGACGTCTAACCAGTACAAGTTATGGGTCACCAGGGGAGATCGATGGGTGCCAACGATCACAGTCGGACCAGGAAAGACGCGTTACCTACAGGTAACCAGCGTGCATGACCGGGCACTAACTCTCCACGAAGGATCGAGAGTCGCGATGTGGTTGAGTGGAGATCGAATTCCCCGAATTCCGTGATATGTATCCGTAGGATCGAGGAGGTAGGCCGAATAGCAAAATCTCGCGTAGCAGGCAACTACATATGAGATCAGTGAAGTGGATGTCAACGAGCAGATCACTGAGCCAGCGATGGAACGTCCCGAGTACGTAACACCAACTGCGATATTACCACGGCCGGTAAAAGCCATCCAGAATGTCGAGATCACAGGGGACAGAGATGCAAGCCTACCGTCAAGCAAGTGTACATCTGACCAAGGCAATATCGATCCTGTTAATAGTAATGATCTTCACACCAAGATCGAGGCGAACATAGGCGATCCTACAATGGATGATGAAGTTTGTATCAAGGAATGGGGAAGCTTGTTCGCAGAAGATGTGGAAGATCAAATGGCGGTGTTACCAGAAGTAACCACGGCCACGGAGGAAGTCAAGATCGAGGATCTTCAAATAGGGGATACCAAGATCAACATCCCGGAGGAGATCGAGCGTCTCGTGCATATTATCTGGAAACGGAAGTACCTTCTTATCGCAATGGTAATGCCTTACCACCAGCGGCGAAGGGAGTGGTATGCGACATAGATGTGGGAAATGCAAAGCCGCTCGCTAAACGTTGCCGCAAGGTGGTCATACAGTTCCGCGAAAAGCTGTATCAACTAACCAAGGGACTATCGGCTCGGATGATCCGACACTCGACATATCCTTGGGCATCACCCGTAGTGGTGATCATCAAGAAGAATTGGATCGACATCCGGTTGTGCATCGACTAGTGCCTAGTTAATAGTCTGACAAGGCTCATGGTGTATCCCATGCCTTCGATCAATGATTTGCTGGATGGTCTCGACAAAGTTCGCTAGTACTGTTCTTTGGAAATAGCCAGTGGTTTCTGGGTAGTACCTATGACGAATCGAGCACGATCGATATCGGCATTTATTACCCCATTTGGACTGTGTGAGTGGTATCTAATGCCGTTCGGACTTAAAAGCGCTCCCCAGATCTACCAGAGACTCCTAGACAATGCACTATATGGATTCTTAGATCAAGATCGATCTGACCGAAAGGATGTATTTGAGACGGGGGAACCTGATCTAGGAAGAACTGAGTCGGTGTTGGGACGTCGATCTTACATCGATGATATACTAGTAACGGGAAGATCGTCGGACGCGCTATGCGAAAAGGTGGAAAAGCTTGCAGGACGTCTGCGAGGAGTGGAATCTGTCCATCAGCGTCACCAAAAGCTTCTGGGGTCGGCAGAAGGTGGACTATCTAGGACATCGTGTATCAGCTGAAGGTTTGGAAAATCATCCAAACGATTTGTCGGCTTTCAAAAATTACCGTTCCCCACCAACCCGAGATCGATGCAATCATTCTTGGGTAGTCTCAACTACTACAGCCGATTTAGTGAAGACTTCGCGATCTACGCATCAGTTCTGTACGAACGACGTGAAGCGGATTTCTATGAGATCGAAGGACAAGATCGACTGGGGACGATGAAAATGTCGTTGCAGAAGAGGGTAACAGGTGGACTGTAGCTAGGACAGCATTCGCCATACTGAAGAACAAGATCGTGACTGCTCCGATCTTGCAACACTTCGACATAGATCGACAACCGGTGGTGATAGTATATGCCAGCAAGTGGGCGATCTCAGCTGCCCTGATACAAGAGCCCGATGGAGTGTATAAGCCAGTGACTTTCACTAGTCGCATGCTCAAGCCGAATGAGATCAACTGTGGCATGGTCGATAAGGAAGTGCTGGCTCTGCTCAGGATATTAAACATATGCTATACTCAACTGGTGACAAGATCGGTTAAAGTGTTGACACGCCACTCTACGTTGGTGTGGCTACTTCACTCGTCCGGGTTGCAAGAACGGTTAGGGCGATGGGCTGCACACCTATCACGCTGGATTCTCGAGATCGTCAAATGTACCAAAGGGAAGGATGAAATCTTAGGCGTGATCGTAGCGAGTATTACGCCTCGCAAGGAAGTAGACTCGATCATGATCTCGATCGCTCCCAGGAAGCAGCCACGACAAGTGATCTCGATGCCGCCTCCAACAGTGGAATCAAGCGAGAGATTACTGGTTGTTAGTTTTGATGGATCAGCGCGTGTGAAACGAAGTGGCGGAGCATACAGTGGAATAGTGTGGAGCCTACCAGAATGGACAGTGATCTCAGCAGCATCGAAGTACAAGCTCGATCTTACGATAAATAAGGCCGAGTACCACGGTCTGCTTCTGTGCCTCAATCTCCTGTCAGATATGGACAGGGGACGCCTGATTATTTGTGGAGATTCTAATCTTTGGTTCGAGTCTGGAAGGTGGCTACCAAGGTATTGGACGAACATACCACAAGATCAGAGCTCATTTCCACTGGCGCGGATTATATCAGAATGTACAACGCTACGTGGGTCAGTGCATTGATTGCGAGACGGGGATAGAACGACCTACGATCCATGGGGAATCGCCTGGCAATTTACATGTTACGTACCCGTTCCAGATTATCGGCGTGGATCACATACCGTCGTTACCAAGACCGTACAAAGGAAACACTGAGTTGCTGATCTGGATCGATCTATTCACTGGATATGTGATCGCGAAGGCTAGCACATCACGGACAGCTCAGACCGTCGCCGAGAACTACGAGGAGTGTGTTTTTCGCCGATTCGGTGCATGCGAGGCTATCCGACATGATCGAGAACCCGGTTTTATGTCTAACTTCTTCAAATCGTTCAGCAAGATCGTGGGACAGAGACAGCGAGCAACAATGGCGTACCGCCCGCAAGCAAACGGTACGACTGAAAGGATGGTAGGACCATTGACACGTGCAGTCAAGATGTACGAGGAGGATGTCAATCAGCGCGATTGGGATGAATATATGGAGAGCCTTACCTTCGCACTCAATACTGCCTAAGATCGCATCCGAGGAGATACCCCGTTTTATCTGTTGCACGGCTGGGATCCACGATCTACGTTGGAAGCAATGGTACCATTAGGATCGACGAGAAGACGAGATCGTGAACCCCGTCGGTGGTGATACCGTATCTAGAAGCAGTATCAGCAAGCTCGTGAGCAGGTTAACGAGAGACTACGTGAGGCGATCCAAGAAAGGGCAGATTGACACAATGAAACGGTCCTACCACATCAGATCGAAGTCGGAACTCAAGTGGTTATACCTAGATCGAGTCAAGGAAGGATATGCGCGTAAGCTCGCACATATGTGGCACGGTCCCTTCCGTGTGGTGAAGTTAGTGGAGAAACATCCAGTACGTCTTGTGATCGCCGGTACAGAATATCGACTCTTCTCGGTGGTGCATGTCTCTAAGATCAAGCCTGTACGACAATTCCCGGACCGTCCCAAGATGCGGTTGACAATACTAGATCAAGATCGATATGATTCTGATGAAGCACCGTTGCCTGAGGACAGCTGGATACGAGATCTAGACAATGACGAATACGAAGTCGAAAAGATCGTAGACATTCGATCTGGGAAGCGTACGCGATATGGACGTACATTACGTGAATTCTTGGTGCATTGGAAAGGGTATGACGAGCCGACGTGGGTGGATGAAGTCGTTCTTAATTGTGGAGCTCTACAGTATGATTACCTGTGAGATCGAACGAATCGAAATCGATTCGAGGTCATGCTATCACACGAGGATCCATAAGGAGGCGAGATCGTGAAGTGAGTTGGTCACCTCACGAAGAACATGAGTGAAGGATCTACCCGAAGGCGGTGGATCAGATGGATAGCGGTGTATATGATACGTGTGAACCGACTAAATGGCCATGTGCCCCTAAGATCGAAGGCGTTGATATCGCAAGATCGACGCATAGTAAGAAGGATATCACGATGAGAAAAGAATAAAATAAACGGAAGATTATACCAATCTCACGGCAGAAGTTGACGAAGAAGGCGGTAAGTTGACGAACTTGTGTTGAAGACGGGGAATACGCGTCGCTGGGTGTTCAGCAGGTGATCGACGATATTGCAAACGCCAAGGCTCCGCGAGATCAATAGCCGACAACGCATCCTCGAGTGACGCAGCAGATACATCAGGATACCAGATTTTGGGATGACTCGGCTTGGGGAAATGCAGGAAGAAGGGATTCAGCAGGATATCCAGGTCACAGCGCGGCTGACGCAAAGCTGGAATAAGGTGACGAAATAAAAACTGCTTCCATGCGGTCCCGGCCCGAGATCGACGGTGACGACGGTTCTCATGGTAAGTCGACAAAGCTGCATCAGCTGTACACATGTCGTCCGAGATCGGCAAGAAATCACTAGACTCCCAGAACGCTTGAAGATGCCTCTCCTCATATTCCAGGTACTTCTCACAGAAACCAGGAGGCATAAAACCAACCATGAAGGACAGAGGCCCTTCATTAGATTCCAAAGAGGCCCAAGGCGGAGGATCGAGAGACATCAGGGCATCCACTGCAGGTCCCGTAATGAAATCTTCGATCTCGATCTGGGAAGGTTTGGCGGTAGGGGTTACGTCGGGAAACAGCCACTCGGACACTCCGAGCAAAAGATTGCTCAGCGCTCGTACGTTTAAGTGGGAGACGCTCAAGTGACTTATACGATCAGCATCCCAGGGGAAGACGTCCGTCCGTTGAACGAAAGAGGCGGCGAGTAATTAGACTGGGAATCCACTCCGATCTTGGGACCTTGGGGTGCGCTGGGATCAGGGAAGTGGCATCGAAAGTTTGACGGATATCGGAAGCGAATTACCCTCACCAGATTCGAGATCACCATCATCGGGAATAGATTCAGGATCATCAGGGGTTCCTCAGTGTCCGGAGACTACTCTGGTAAATCTTCGGAGGGATCGTGATCACTCCCTTCGCCACCCAACTCAATGGGGTGGCCGGCAGTACCTGACGGACCAAGATTACCACCAGATTGTTTGGATCGACGGAGATCCGAGCGAGATTTAGCGAGGGCAGCTAGTATCTCAGGATCGTCAGCATCTTCTTCAGGGGGGCCACCTTCCCGCTCGATCTCGGGTTCTTGAGGAAGATCGGGCATACCCGGCTCCGGAACTTCGGAATCGGGGCAATCAGGTCAGGGAAATCGTCAGGAGAGTTTGGAGGCGCAAGATTGAGCTTTCGGGACTTGTGAGATCGAGCAGGGGACGACCCCGACTCAGATCGAGGGCGTGTTAGGCTCGCAGGAGTCAGAAGGGCGACATCTTGATTTAAGGAGCGAGACACGGCCCAGAATCGGTTATAGGCATTGATCTTGGATCTGGCCACGATGACGAGCGGCTGCCAACTCTTGATCTTGGGAGAATAACAGACGAGCAAGCGCAGGAGAAAGCGCGGAACGTAGATCGGGATGGCTGGTCAGGGCGACTAGCTAAGCTTGGAGATTACGGACTTGACGGTTCAAAGTTTCGATCTCATCCTCCAGACATAAGATCGTGCTCTTAGAAGTGGCTTGAAGCTCACTGTAATCTTCCCGAAGCTTGGAGACTTTTTCCAGTTTTTCTTCAAGCTCGTCAGCAGCCGACCTACTCTCCACTAGCTGTACGTTGGTGTTCTCCAGCTCTTGGATCAGCGTGTTGCATCGGCCATGACAGAATCTGGCAAAAGGCATAGCTTGAAAATCGTAGATGATCTAAATGGCGGTGGAGATCGCCCATGTGGTGAAGGGAGTCAGTGTGAGCAAGCTGGAGATCCTCACGATCATCCTGCAACTGACGGACGATCGATTCACGATTGATGATGTTCTCCACGCCCCGAAAAGAGGCCTGAATGTCTTGGAACGCGGCTCAAACGACTTGTAGATCTACATGGGATCGGTAGACGTGCACCGTCGGTACTGAAGCCAACCGACGACATTCCGTACATGAAGAACAGGGTTGAGGCGGAGGAGTAGAAAACGTGTCAGGATCGACGGTAGCAGCCGCCACCGCGAGTATACCCAATTGGTCCAGTGGCGCAGCCGATCTTGGAGCAGATGAAGACTGGGAAGAAGTATGGTTGGGGCTTTGATTTTCAAACATGGAAGGATGATCTACTTGGAAGGAGATGTGATGCAGCGAGCGAAAGCAGTTGTGCTACTGTCGCTCGTGTATGGGACGGTTGTGGTGGAGCGGATAAGAAGTTTTCCGACTTCGATCTTGGCTCGTCAATCAAGATCGAGTGTAATACCCTCTATGGCGATCCCCTATATAGTGACACTCACTACAATGACCAAGTGAATGCGTGTGCCATCATCCCCGCCCAAACTGATTGTACCCACGCGGTATCGATCTCAGCAGGTAATATCGATCTTAGCTTTATTATGGGTATTAGGAAGCCAGTGCAGTATGGATAGCCACAGATGGGAAGCATAGGACATTAACCATTAATTCAGAGTTGTTTTTACCTTCTAATTCGCAAGTCTTCCTCATCTACGCTATTCCGGGCAGGGATATACAAGATTGGCCCTCCCGACGTTACGCAAGATCAAGATCGACATCGAATAGAACCCCTAGGCCCAGATTGCTTGGCTGGATATTCGTCAACCCTCAAATCTCAAGACCACTCTATAGGAAGCGGCAAGCACGTATTGGAAGCATTGGATAAAGGTCACACACCGACCACAAGACACCCCCCCCCGGCCAAGATCGACACTGGCCAGATCAAGATCGATCTAAGACACCTAAGATCGAAAAGCTCGATATCAACCAGGCGCAGCGAGTAGAAGTATCCCTGCTGCTGCCACCTCTCCCACTGTCCTGTCGGACAGCAAGATCAACAACAAGTGCATCTCCTGAGATCACCCGAGGGGCGATCTAGTCCCACCGGCGGGTACACAAGGTGAGATTGAGAACTTCACGGAAGATCAGAGTACCCCCTCCGTTAGTCGGTAGTTCGGGCGCAGTGTGCGAAGAGGACTCCTGCGATCTTGCGATTTCGCAGAACCACTTCGCCACAGCCATGAAGACCAGTATCTAGGATCCTCCACGGGCGTAATTCGTGATACTGGTCGCCCTATCTCCTTTCCTACTTCATCTGCGAGCCTTGTTGCGCTGATGAAGCGTTTAACTTCAACCGCACGCGTAATACGACTGTCCATCCTCTCGTCAGTAATCCGCTTTCGACCATACCTAGACGTCAGCACGGAATGTCCGTGTTTCTCGTAGTGGATGTCGATGATCCTCATAGAGGACTTGCTGATGTTCGGTATCCACCCAATAGAAGCATATCTTAGACCGTTAAGATGTTTCTGTACACACAGGACGTGGAGATCATGAGAGTCTTGGTGTCGGTGGATCTTTAGAGTTGTGAGGGCATTGTAGCTTGGTAAGGTACACGGTGAAGTGTGTATGAGGGCAGTGCCAGCTAGAGTCCGTCGAGGTGCCACGACAACTACAGCAAATTAGTGCAACATTCGAGCAACATCACTTGGGTTTACAAATTTCAGTATAACATATGATTGGTTTAAGAGGTGCCTTCATTTTTAACACACCGTCTTTTGGCTAAACAATGATTGGCGGAATGCTAACGCGTTTATGCAGCCGCTGTTAGCAAAGCGAGGACACGAGGTAAGCAAGCTATCTTCCTGTCCAAATTTCGCGCCAAACGGATGATTTTTACCGCCAGGATCCACAAAAGTGTGTCACAATCTCAGGGGTGCCTTCATTTCCTACACCCGCTGTAGAGTAATCACAAAACGAATACTCACAGAAGTATATTTACTTCTAGAGGTGGTACCCTATCCGTAGTACCCCTCATGTAACCCCGTTACACCCCACTCGCTAGATGATGGTGGAAGCATCTTGCGGGACCGGTCTTCTGTAGTCGTTAATAGGTTAGGCACTACTAATCTAGTAAATGACAACGTTGCCCTTAAAAAATAAAATAAAATAAAATAAATGTATTATGACTGCTAAGTTACTGGCCCAGTTTGCATAAGGAAATGGTAGTTTAGAATAAGAAACCGCAGGCTACTCGATGTAGCGACAAAGCTTCTGGAAACAGTGATGTCCACTTGATCTTAACCAGTGAAGTGATAGGTGACTTCTTCAATACTTTAGGCGGGTTAAGCCCCACAAATATGATATTTAGGCGGATCCAGACGAGGAAACGTTAAACTTACAACTTCAGATCTTGAAATCACCATAAACTCAGCACCCTAAGTCTAGAGAACATCCAAACGAGCCTGGTCCTGTACAGGCTAGACAGGTACTGACTCTGCCCTGGGGGATGCTCCCGGGGAATCAACGGGTTCAACGACCCCAACCGGATTTGGAAGGCGTTCATACCTACTTTTGAAATTGGAAGAGGGTTCAACAATCCCACCCAGACTTGGAAGGCATCCATACCTACTTTTGAACAGGAACAGCGGACAACTGTGTACGCCTCACACATTAGTAAGTAGTGATTGCGTGGTTGGGCGTACCCAAGCATTTTGATGTTCGTCATTCGACGAAAGATGAGCTCAACAGCGAAAGCGATTGATCTTATCAGCAGCGAAGAATCAGCGACCGAGGAGGAAGAGACAACAGCTACTCCTGCAATCGACCTGACCGACACCTTGGCCAAGGGCAATCAGGCCGCGATAGCACTATGAGCGTTCTGGACGACGATGAAGACGTCCCAAAGGACGAGATTGAGTTACTCGAAGCCTGGCTTCGGAGAACAGAGTTAGAGATATGCGGTGCCCCAGATTCCAAGATCCTGAAACGCGTTTACATCGGATATGTCAAGCGTAAACGTGCCGCACGCGCAGCATGCGTCACCAGAGAAGGTGTCAACATTAAGCACATGCGCTCGAAGAAACAACATCTATTGCGCCTTGAGGTACACAACGTGACTCTACTCAGACTGTGCAGAGATAACGGACGCGCACATGGAGAACCTGTCCATGGCGAAGCGTCGAATAACATGTAGGCATGAAATCCCTGGTATTCTCTCAAAAAGAGATAAGACACATTACTGCGCGTACACGTACACCCGCTTCATGCCTATTGATCATGAGGAGCTTCAGCTGTCAAGAGTGACTTACTAACGCACTTCATGGAACTCTCTAGTGTAAAATGCGATAGCCGTAGTGACATACTGTGCAGACAAGGTTAAACGTCGTTGAGAAGCCGCGTGTGTAGATAAACGATTGGGAATACGAATGAGGTGGTCATTCGTTTGTAAAAGTTGTAATTCATCCAACTCATAAACAACTCAACTAAGCGAGCTACTTGAATGAAAGCCGTAGTGGCATCATGCACCCGAAGGACTGAGCTTCATGAAAACACATCATCGAGTGGTCCGGATACACTATCTACAGTGAGGATCTTCGGTATTCATATGAACGAAAGTGCAGGGCCGATAGAAGGAGGACGTCCGCCCAAAGTTTCCGTGCGTCGATCACGTCGTCTTTTCCATGCATAGCGTCGATTCACGAATACTCTGTTTCCTTCATTGTCAAGACTATCCATCATCTTCAGAGCATACACCAAGTGAATGCAAGTACCAAAAAATTTGAAGTTGTACTTGCATGGGCATTTCTTGTTTTGTATATCCACTGGTCAACCATCACAGGGCATGTTTTGAAATTCCATGCGTGCGTAATTGACACCCATTTGGGAAGATACCTCCAGTGCTTCCTGACTTTTTCCTAGCTTGGGAAGCTTTATTTGGGGTGTTTGAATTGATACGACATGCATTACAGCTTATTGAATGCAGCCAGTGGCTGGATCGACGTAATACTCAGGTTCGATCTCCAGGTGCAGCAGATTTTCGCGTACTACGTAGTAGTAGAAATATCATACTCCTGCAGTTTGCTGGAAACCATTCCAGACGTTTGGGGCGAATTGACGCCATAACTTCTTCTATTCCTGACAGGACCCAGTCTCTTGGTTGTTGTTGTTGCTGTATTACGTCTTCGTGTCAATCTGTCTTATTGGGAAGCTAGATGTAAACTAGCTAGTTAATAGGGTAGTATCCGCATACGTCAAGTCGTCCTCACATGACATCCATGCGATTACGTCTCCCACGAGTTTCTTCCAGACTCTGGGTCTAATCTTTTAACAGGGATTCATGGGAGGTACGTTTTTCACTCGTTGCGACCTACTGAGTCGTCTCTGAACTGACGGGTAACGAGTATATGTAAACCGGTTGGAGATTCCTGCCGTCGAATAGAAGGTGTGTCATTCTCCTCAGTCAATCGTTTTGCTGTCAAACAGTTGATGGCTCGCAATTCTTGTGTGGAGAAGCTAACCAGATAGCCCTGAATATTCCTCATGAAGCAAAGATGTCCGAGCTGAAGCTTTTCTGTGAGATCATTGGTGTCGAGGTAGGCACGTTCTCGGTACAGGTCAACCGGAATGACACGATTGATGAAGTGCAAAAAGCGATCAAAAAGGCGATGAAACGAATGTGTGCAGATATCGAGCCTCATGAGCTGCATCTCTTCCTGGTAAGAAGGACAACAAATGGTTACAATCAAGCTCATTAGACGTGCTTGGTTTGCGAAGTGGAAGGGTGTCTGCGCGAGTGAGAGATTTGCTGAAGGAACCACAAGTCTATCGATCTTTGGGTCAAGTCGAGAATGGATCTTCTTCATAAAAGCCTTATCACCATTCACTGCTGTTATTCCATCCACAAGCACGAACAGTTTTTTGTCTGCAACACGAGGCAACTTGAATTGTGATACATGTATATCTTCAACACACCAAAATTCCTTCGTTCCCATGGCCAAGCACGAAGCGGGAGCATAAACGCCCAAATGAATCCAGACGACATTCCATTCCTCGCGATCCAAGGAAGCTGTAAAACTTAAAGTGCACACAGATTTGCCGGTACCAGGAGGTCCCACAATGTATGCTCGTGTTTTTTTCTCAACCACTTCAGCTTTCAAATAATCCCATAGCACCTGTACTTGAGGACGACGGTACAATATCAAGTCTCCTTCTGAATAGTACAAACCACATCGATCTAGAAGCCCTTTTGGCAGCGTAACATAAGGGTAATCACCCGTCTCGATCTCAATCAGTAGCACGTCCTCAAGTATTTCAACGTTAATCAGCGCTTCAACAGTATCCATACGGAGCCGCTTGTTTGGGAGGAAATCATCAGGTAGTTTTACGAGAACGTGAACGACGTCAGACGTCGGTGCATTTTCAAAGACGACACCGATTAGTTTTGCAGTATCAGTCACCATTGTTCATCTATGGCTGCACTTGGAAGAAGGAAAATAGAAGTTGATCGTCGTTTGCACATCAAGCACTTTTTCATGTATTCGTGGACGCACGAAGAGTATCTTGATGCCATCGCTAATCAAGCCTTCTATGATCAGGTTGCTGACAAGTTTGATGCGATGAGTACATTAACAACGAATGATGATGACAGTGCTGAAGAAGAATTGAGTGAAGAGGACAAGATAAGGCATACCTTGGCGTTGAAGTTCTGTTATGCTGGAGGCTCGTGTCGCTTCATGTTTCAATACACCACCAAAGAAGTGAAAGAGCAACTGGGAATCGCGATTGAATGCGTTTGCAACAAGTTTGAGCTAGTTGAATACTGTAGTGGTGTGTTTCGCAAAGAAACAATCAACAAGTTCTATGGTATGCAGTCTGGCTGTCAAATGCTTTTCCCCGTTAGTTCGTACGTGGCTTATGTCTTTGCAGCTCATAGTGGAGAGCACGCCATTGCCGCGTGGGCGAATCGTCTTAATCAATCCGATAATCCGGCTATGGATGGATTTATCTTTGAGTGGTTGTTTCTGGTATCTGTTCGTGGGCGCAAAGTAGAATTGTTCGCTGACCAAGACGTCATAGATGTTTTGCCGCAAGCGAACGTCCTTCAGTTCAACCCGAGAAAACGATTTAAAATATTAACTAATAAGGGAAAGTTGTACCGCGGCTTGATTTCTAGCTGTCATAAGGACGATACGTACAACATCGCCTGTGATAATAAAGGCAAGAAGGACAAAAGTCTATCTGCTGAGTTAATTCGGTTGCATGACAAAGAACAGAACCCAACGTCAGCGAAGTTCGAGAAGGATGACAAAGTGGTGGTGCAACCAAAACCAAGAATTGCTGGAAATCAATGTTGGTTGCAACCAATTCCCAGGAATCAAGGAGGTTTTGACGCGGTGTATTTCGACACGGATGCAAGCAAAGTCATCTTTGTTATCTGGCCCCGTTCAGATCAACATGATTTCAAGATCAGATATTTCGTTGAAGTGCTTCGCAAACTAAAATCTGCAGGGATGACGATATTTAACGTGGAGATATACTTTGTTGTCAAGCCAAACAAGTATTTCAAGTGTAAGATTAAGATCATTAATGTTGAGGACTGTGATCTATTGCAGAAGTTCAGTTCACGCTGGACACGTCCGAAAGTGCACGCTTTTGCAGCGGCTCTACTCCTGGTGTAAAGCAAGGAATAAACGAATATTCACTTATCTGTAAAAATCGTAGGATTGCAATCCACCAATGGTATGAAGGATATCTATTGGCTTATAATAATCTTTGGCGCTTTGTAGAACTTTGACGCTCTCGAATCAAACGGAGCACGGTAGTTACCGATAGCTCAGTTAGTCGGCGCTTTCGTTCCGACGAAGGTAATTCTAAGTTGTTCATGGCAATTTGGAATAGCTCAGTTGCCTTGCGCTCGTTCATGTTGTCAGCGATTTCTTCACCAGCTGATTCAATAGCATTGCGGAGATGATGAATTATCCTCGACCAGTCTGAGAATCGTTTGCCCAAACTAGCTTTCGGCAAGTCATGTGGTCGGATCTTCCGCAGAGGCGGGTAACCACGCGCTTTATCGCCAAACCACCAGATCATCCAAGCACCAAAAGGACCCGTGCGTGGGAACTCAAACGACTCAGGCAACAAATGAAACTTACCTTTGTAAAAGTGGATTGTTTCGCTGTCCTCCGATATCGCAGTCTGGGGGCGTACGATACGGTTAGCTTGCGCAATACCCGCTCGTTCGAGCAAATTTTCAATAGTAGACTCGAGCATGTGTTTAGTGATGTTTCCAGCTGCAATACCTTTTTCTTCAATGAGATTTGACATTCCTTCTAGCAGCACTGGTGGTAAATTGTCAATGGAAGATTGCATCAACTTCAACTGCTTGTACACTTCAACGTGAGGGGAATTCCCGTCGGCTTCATCCATGGGGAGTTATCCTGCACTAACGCCTTGCGCAGCTGAACAACAATTTCTTGGTGGCGAAACAAATAGGTAGACAGCAATGGGTGTGTTGTTGGCAAGGTCCGTCGTAGATAATCGTGG
The DNA here is from genome assembly GCA_008079305.1 of Phytophthora palmivora. Taxonomy (NCBI): domain Eukaryota; phylum Oomycota; class Peronosporomycetes; order Peronosporales; family Peronosporaceae; genus Phytophthora; species Phytophthora palmivora. The sequence continues at coordinate 120,145 of VOQZ01000312.1, read as the reverse complement.
TGATAAACCAGTGAAGCCATGCATAGCTTTAGAATATCTTGGAGACTGCTGCAACTTTTCATTACTGGGAACATTTCGTCAATGCTGGTTTGAACGACTTGGTCTTGGTTGTTTGCAAAATGAGGGGGAAGGAGGGCAAACTCAGCTTGATTTAGAGGCATTCCAGCCACCACACGACCTAGATATTGATCACCAGCCGATTCGTAACGAATGTATCGATCTTGAACGCCTCCAAGTGACCAACCTACTCGTAAGCATACACTAGCAATAGAAGGCCCACCAGTTGTTCCACTGCATGCAAAAGTGGCTACACCCTTTCTAATAGAGTGAGTTCCATAGTGATTGAGACCTGTCATCTGAGTAATCAGATGGCGCAGTGTGTTACCGAAGCGTACCTTTTGGTGCGATCCTGGAAAAAGAGGTCCTGGTTGTTGTGTAGGACGACACGCAAGATAGATAGCTAGTGCGGTGACCCAGCACATGTGATGGGGTTCAATGGATTTGCGTACATGTGCCGTGGATCCTTAGGACCGCTACCTTCCTGATTAGTCTTCGACTTATGCATCGTGCATCCAACACTGTCATCATGAGCACTTAAATGTTGTGTACACAACGTTTGCACCGACTCCGAGCGACACATTAAGTTCCACTGAGTAGTTAAGAAGAAATGAGCAAACCCAGCATCCTGTCTCTCTAGTGTCGTCTTGCACAACTGCTGGTACAGTGAATATGGCAACGGATCCTTTCCTGACTCTTTCGGAGCGCCGGCCTGAAACTTAGCAGCTTGCATACGCTTGAGGCCAGAGAAAAATGTAGTCATACTTTTGTCGTACGCGACAGGAATTGGTACTTCCTTCCGACGGTACAGGTCGTCTTTCAGTGCACTCCGATAACTGTTAAGAGTGCTAATACGCACTTTTTTCCTCTTTTCTAATAGGAAAGCTTCAAAATCTGCCGGTGTAAATCGTGTCAACTCTATTTCCCCGGTCTTGTCAAAATAGGCTGATGCCTCATTCTTTTCGTTTCGATGATCCACTTAGACAAAGCTCGGAGACTACCTCGGTAAGCTTGCTGTGTTCTTGATGATACACACGCTTCTCTGACATCCTTTGCTGTAACTTCGTGATCATCGGTTGCATTTCCACCTTCAGGTAATCGTGAAGGGCTGACAGCAATAAACACACCAGCTTCTCTTGTTGAATCTAATAGCAGGTTGGGAGTATGTCCAATTTCAAAGCCATCAGTGCCTTCCATAGCGCTAACACTGGTTCTTGCTGTGTGGTCTACGCTCGATGATCTGCTTGGATTGCTCCCTATCGGCGTAGTGAAAGTCAGCATGTCGTCTTCTTCGATTTCCCCTTCTTGAGCGTTGTTTATTGTCCAATCGCGTGCTCCCCCGATTTGTCGGAAAAATTGGCGTCAAAAGTACAGCCACACAATTGCAATCGTGGTATAATACAATAACCAAGATATTTGCGTGTGCAACATTTGTTATGGCGGAAACTTTTGAGGATATATATCCTACGATAGCATACAAAATCCAAGATGTCTCCTACGAAACACTGACAATCAGTATTAGTCACTGCTTAACTCACGGTATTCGTGATTGTCTTGCTTGCTTATGATACTCGCCAAGTCTCACTACAGAAACAAAGCCTTGCTACTCCCAAAGAAATCTCAAACTGTATAGCAAGCATTCGTAGTACAGACTGACTTCTGCAGAGTGCGCATTAGGATAATGTAACTCTCGACAGGTTATTCATTTTATTTGTCGATTTTGATTCGTCGAGTTTCTTCTGTTCGCCGCCTTCGCGACTTGGGCAGTAGCTAAAATATTTTCTATACGAACTGTGTAAGGATTAGGCTAAAGTGGTACAGCATCGTGTAGGTCATCCCTTTCTTCGATACGTGCAAGTGTAGTGAAAAACAAACTATTCAGTCATTGAATTGTTAAACCTGTTACTCAGCTTGACTTTGTTTTCAGAGTTTCTACTTGAACCAGTGCCCACTGCACCCTTATCTTGTAAAGCCTTGTCATCATCGTTCAGTTCATCCATCGACACCCGTACCCATTGCATCGTTCACGTTGTCGCCGATTTGGGATCCCTGCTTACTAGCACGGAGAACCGAAGTTGCAGCTGGTACGGCAGCACTCATTGAAATTACTGCCCTGCTTTCTGCAGCATTCACTGGTCTTTATATTGCTCTCTGAGTAGATGGAGGCGCAACCTTGAGCAGTGCAGTAATGTTGCGCACTGATTGACGTGGTAGCGACAACAGCGAGTACAACAGCGAAATAGGCCTTGACATTCATTTTCTCTTGGGGGTTGATTGAGATGAAGTGTGATTGACGTGGAAAGAAGCGAAATTAATAATGGCAAAACGCTCAGTTCCAGAGCGGTTATTAAACAGGTATCCGTCTATCTACATGCTCCTCAGGCACTATTGTACGTTAATGTCTCAAAATTCAAGCTTTTAGAATTCCCATTACACTATTGGTGATTTGTCTAGGCTTCACGGACATTGTGGTATTTCATATTCTTTGTTGAACCAAAAACCGTATGTTAAGATTCATCTACGAATCGTAGACAACGACAATTTGTGCGCTTTCATCAAACAGACAGTCCGAATCAAGCATGTTTAGTTACAGTACATCAGCATGTGTACCGGTACTAAACAGAACTAAACTATGCGTAGGTTCCAACACAAATTTTGTGCTGTACAGATATTTATTCGACAATATTGCCGAATTACGGGTTATTATATGTGCATAAACTTCAAACTTTATGTTTCAGAAGCAACAACGACAATAAAACTACGGCAGTCTTGATCGAACACCGCATACCTACTTCAACTGCATCAACAGCAACATTGCATAAACAACCAAGTCACAGTAGAATCGACCGCGAAAGGGAAAAGATAGTGGTAGTATGTCCTCTTCAGATGCAGAACTATCGGTAGTCCCGGCATGACAGTGTGTAGGTTTGATCTGTACAAATTCAATTTTCAATACGTCGTATTCAACACGGCTGAAAGATCTTTATCTTAGCAACTCCCCATTTCCCAATTTCCAACGGGATTGTCGCTGCTTGTCTTGCCCAACTATAAGCTGTGAAAGATCGCGTATGCAGCAAACTAACCAAGTTTTCGGCCTGGATGAGAAGGCGCTCGTTTAGTGATGTCGTGTCGACATATTTTGGTAGTTTGGACGCATTTATCACAGAGTAAATTGTTGATAAGGAGTGCAACTACACCAATGCACGGCGTTATTCAAAAACTCGACATTCAAACTCAAATAGTGCGAAATGAAAATCAAAATTTCCTGTACGATTTAATACTGATCGAGATATACGTTTTCATAGGAGAAATTGGTTGGTACTCGCGCGTGGCGCGAAGTGTTGGCGCCAAAACTTTTCATTCTCAATTTGGCTCGATGCCAACCACCAAGTACAAGACATACCCGCACCATGTGCGCGCGTGCTTGTTGAGAGTTGCCAAGGACGATGGTGACTGGAAGGCTGTTGCAGAACTTTACAATGTTGATGGACGGACGGCATGGGGGTGGATTGATGCAGCTACAAGTTCTATGCTGCGCTTGCAAACGGGAAGAAGGTTTTCTATTTAGATGAGACGAACTTCAATTTGTGGTGCTCGCGCGGGCGCGGCTGGAGCGCACGTGGGCGCCGTGCCGTACAGACTGGTGTTGCCAGTAAGGGCAAAAACATTCATGTCGTTGCTGTGATTTCAAGCACAGGCCTGGCCTATCAAGAGTCGCAGTTCGGCTCTTTCACAGCCGACCTTGCGAATGAGTTTATTCGGCGCTTCTTGCGCCACATCAACACGACAATGCCATTGGATGAGGTGGTGGTAGTGCTCGACAATGCACCGTGCCACACTGATGCCGAAGATGTCTTCGACGAGGAGGAGTTCGAAGATGCTGAGGTACTGAAATTGGGGCCGTACTCCCCAATGCTGAATCCTATTGAGAACGTGTTCTCTGTTTATAAAAGTGCCGTCAAGCGATTTCTTGCGCGCCAACGCCCTGCAATTCTGCGTGTACCGGATGGAACTACGATTACAGAGCATCGAGCCAAGTATCTTAAACTTGCTGCTGATCCTCTCTTTGTTGAAATTGTGACACCAGAGCTCTGTAACAGGGTATTTTGCCACTCGTTGCCACATCACCAGCGCGCTCTCCGCTACGACGACATGGAAGTAGGCACATAAAATTTTAATATCAGTTGTCACAGTCACTAGACTTTATGAAGGCATAAATTACAACAGGTTTTTTTATTTTCATTTCACACTATTTGAGTTTGAATGTCGAGTTTTTGAATAGCGCCGTGCATTGGTGTAGAATGTGTCGGGCACTTTCTTCAGTAGGTACAGCTCAAGGACCGAGACAGTAATAAATCGGTAGTAGCGTATCAAGGAAACAAGCTAAGGTAAATCATCAATTTGAGGCCATCAACCATTTTAAGGCCGTATTTTAACTGCCAATGACGTGAAGTAGTTCACAGAGCAAGTACTTTATTGGCTAAAACTCACTAAATACGAATGCCTTCAAAATTAAATATGAAAATTTGGCGCGAGCCGTTGGCGCCAATTTTGGAGCTTGTCCTCCAGCCAAATAGTTCTGCTTACCTACATTCATTGTGTCCACTCATAGCTCAGTGAAGACCGAAGCCTCATTTTGCTTCTGTACCAGCAACAACAATGCCACTGCGCCATTCCTACTCCACTGCAACCAAAACAGCTATCGTTGCTCAAGTCTGCAACGGTGTGGCGATTTCAGCTGTTGCTGAAGAGTCACGAATTCTGGAGAGAACGATTCGCAAGTGGGTCGCTGCGGCCGAACATAACCCGTCACTAGAACCTCGTCGTCGAGGCCCGAAGCCACGTCTCCCTCATGGTTTCAAAGCTTGTGGGGTGTTTCCTCTGTCACTTGTACGTATGCATGAGCGGCTGGGACTGTACGAGCGCAATGGTGCTCCACGACACGTGCATCTGGCGTCATGGCTCCACGTGAAGCCAACAATTGAAGCTGAGGTCCTGACGCTACGGGAAAAGCCGAAGAAGACGACAAAGCGTAAACGAGTCGCAGTTGGGGGGAGGCTGCTTACCCATGAAGTGCTCCAGGAACTTGCAGAGGCTGGCAGCAAAAAAAACAAGTCGTCTAAGAAAGCTGTTACTACAACTGCAGATAAATGTGTAGAAGAGAAGTGTGCTGCTCCGCATATTACTTGTTCAGTTGTAGTCTAAACAACAAAATGTTAGTTGAGTGTCTTGCACTTTGAAGTTGAATAGATGCTTTACTTACCAAAACAGTGCGGAGAATTAACGGGACTTGAACCCGCGACAACCCTGCTCCCATAATGGGCCCTCAATAAGCTCGCCGCTTAGACGACTGAGCTGTCAGCACTTGACTATTATTGTTTGTAACAATGGCAAATTTCTGTTTGTCCTCCGTAACTCAATCTCCGTCGAAACTTGATCACAAGTAGAAATATAAAAGGTGAGCGTGGAGTAACCCAAACCTCATGTGGTCACAAAAATGACACTCACTCAGCACTTTCAATACTGAAAGCAAGACTGAATTCGGCCATAAACTGATTAAGACGATTTTTTTCTTCTCCACGAGCATGAGCTTAATTCCATTGGTCTGCTACTACAAAAAATTGAGAAACAATCTCTGCTTGCGAAGTTTCAGAAACTGTCATACTTTTTGTCAACGCATTAATAGATGCCGAGTTATCCGAGCATCTTTCTTCTCGGCCCATATTTGATTTTTTACCTTATTCGAAATCAACTTTATCAAACACCAAGGTATGAAGCTTTCTCCAAGTCACCAATCTACTGAATACTAGTGACCTGGAGATTCTTAAAGACTTCATGGTGAAGATATGCTTCCGGGCTCGTTGTGTCGTCATTTCTCGCGTTAACTGATTCACTATTTCCATCGTGCTAGTTGCAAGTCGCTTGTAGACGAATGACAAGTGTCAATACCTCTTGAGTCGTTACATGACGTCGCTTGGTGCCGCCGCCTCACCCAGCTCCCCACAAGATAGGAACAACGTGACTGTAGTGCCAGCTCACCATGGACATTCCCTCAGATAATGGCGAAAGTCGCGATGGAGCTAAACGTCGAGGAGTGTCGAATGGACCACAAGCCAACCAAATTCTGCAGCGTCTGTATGAACCAAACCTCGGACCTGGATCCTCGTTCAGCTACACAGCTCAGCCAAATGCCCTTTTACCTGCAAAACGACTTTTACCGTCGCAGAATGCTGTATTGAAGCCCAAATTCCAGAGCCGCATGAAGAAGAACGCAAGTATTGCAACCATTCCAAGCGACGTGGCATCTAGAGCTCGAACTAGTGTGCAAGCACTTCCAACACCTGTTGCAGTTCCAGGGAGCACAGCATTGTCAACTTCAGCAAGTGTGATGAATTTATCTCCCGGATTGATGCATCCTAGTCTCCATAAAGCATCCGAGAGGATCCGAACTCTTCGAGACAAACCTCACGTATCCAGTACAACGATGATCCGATCACCAACTCTGACAGTACCACGAGAAGATGAAAACAACCAGAACGGAACGGATTCAAATGCGTATGCGATGCTCTCTCCAGCATCTAAAGCAGCACAACGCAAAGCACTCGCGACGGAATCGTCGTTTACAGCGTCCTTGAATCTTGATCCACGATATCTACGTGAATTCAAATCTGGCAACTTTTTGTATCTACGCAAGAAGAAGAATACAGATTTGATCATGTATGCACTTGAAGTCGTGGAACACTTTGAAGTAGACCGATCTAACTACTACACAATGAGTATGGAAGGTGTGACACATTTCACTACAGAGCACTCGGAGTTTTGGTCACTGGATAAATGGGAGACCGAGTACTCGCGGTTTATGAAAATGTTGGCGATTCCGTTCTTCCAGAAGTACAAGATGTGGAAGAATTTCAACATGTGGAAGCTGTCTGTGCGAACGTACAAGATGCGCAACGCGAAGAAAGCTTTGAACGAGCGGTTGTTCCTTCTCGCACCGAGTCTTCAGTCCACATTGCTAGGCTTACGTACTCTTTGTTTGGACGTGACCAAGCTAGAGTTGATACACTTTAGTGCTCGACAAACGTACTCATTGCGAGATTTTGAGATGGAACAGCAGAAAACCCGTGCTCAAGTCACCCAGCAGCTTGCAGATTTCTCTGCAAAGTCGTTGAAACTTTGCGTTAAGGCTTGTGACGACGTCATTGATGGCTTTCTTGGGGCTAACAAAATCTCTGCTGACCATAAGATGACATTCATGGAGCGTGCCGCTTTACGCAAGCAATGCCGCACACTTACGAATTTCTTGCGACTCGCTGACTTCCTCACAATTGATGCTACCATTCAGCTCACTGTTCACTCTTTTCAACGCCTGTACAACATTCTTACCGCTGGAAAAGCTCAACTCACTGGTGTTGCCTCAGACACGCCTGCCTCTACTGCATCTAATGCGAAGCAGACAATTTCAGGTGGAACAACGCAGACAAATAATAAAAATCCCGGTAAACCTGGTCAAGCAAATGCAGCTCCACCATTCACAGCCATATTTGCAGTAGCAGTCGAAATGGATGTCGTCACTTCGGCCTTGAATGCCACACCAAACCACGATGCCTGGAATGGAGTGCTACAACGAGCGTTGAAAGAAGCATTACGCATGGTGGAGACTCCAGCACGACATCTCGGACATGAGTCACTTGCACCTTACACGACTGCTAGTGCAGAAGACGAAGGCAAAGACGTTTGGTCAGTTGAGCAATTAAACGTGGCTCTGATTCTCAACGACGATGCGAAGTTTAGTATGCTTACTAATGACATTTTCGTTGCTTTGGATGAAGCTTTTGAGGCTGTGGAGGATTATATGGATGTGTTCGCCCCATTCCACCAGATTTACTCTGAGAACGAAGGACAAGTTACTCAACTCATGGAAACATACGCAAATGCACCATTGGACTTTTTTTCAGAGTCAGTGGAAAAATACAAGTCCCAAGGTCAGTCGTTCATGGAAATCCCTGATGCTGCCACTGTCGGCATCTTTCGAGTAGATTCTTCCGAGTTCAAGAGTCGACTTCTTCCAAACCCTGAAAAGTGCATCCTCGGCATTCGTGCACTTATCCCCAAACTCATGAAGAAAACCAGCACGACCCTACTCGAGACTCTCAACGACTTATCTCCCGTGGCATTCTCTACACCATCAACGCCGATGCATTTGTGAACAAAGTCGTCCATATGACTAAAGTGAGTGCAATGCTTCCAGATCTCAGGAATCGCTATCGTCGAGTGTATGAGATGGGAGTCCTCATGGATAATTACGACTGGCGTGTACCAGACGACATCAAAGAGGATATTATCCTCATGAAGGAAGGTGTGTTGAGTTTGGAGGGGACGGCCACTCGTTTTGAAGGAGAGATCGACTCCGAGACAGCCCGATTCTCACAAATTATTCTAGATAGTATTGCTCCATTGAATCGCAATGCCAACATGCTACTCGAGAAACTAGATCACCCCAAGTTGTCGACGATCAAGACGCCAATGAGTGAAGCTCTTTCATACCTCCAAGCTCAAGAAGATACGCTCAACCAACTCGTGGAAGAATCGAAAATGCTTTCAATGTTCCAGACGCAACTCAAGCAAACGGTGAGCGAATTCAATGAAATAAACGAAGTAGCAGCTCATTTTGAGCTGAAAATGAAGCTTTGGAGCGGTCTCGATACGTGGCAAAAACTTGCTGTCTCGTACTCCGACACAGTCTTCGATGACATTGACGTCGCTGCAATCAGTAAACAGGTTCAAATGTACGTTAAAGTGGCATATCAAGCTCAGAAGCAACTACCAGGAAACGAAGCAGCTGATCTGCTTCAACGAGAAGTGGAAAAATTTAAACTGGTGCTGCCTGTGGTGACCGATTTGCGGTCTTCATCGCTCAAGGACCGACATTGGAAACAGATTCATGCAGCTTTGGGATTCCAAATGAAAGGAGAGAGCAGCATGACTCTAGGCGGATTAATAGAGAGAAACGTGATGAAACACGGAGAGACGATCAGTGCTGTGGCTGTATCGGCTCAGCAAGAAGCTGTTCTCGAGGAAATGCTGAAGAAAGTGACGGACGCATGGGCTACCACCGAGTTTGAAGTAAAGCCTTATAAGGAATCGAAAGATGTTTTCGTTCTGGGTAGTGTGGAGGAGGTCACTGCAAAGCTAGACGACTCGATCGTGACAATTAGTACGATCATGGGGTCTCGATTCATTGGTGCTATTCAAGAGGAGGTAGAAGGTTGGAGAAAGAAACTCGTGACACTACAGGAAACACTCGACGAATGGCTACTCGTACAAAAGAATTGGATGTACTTGGAAAATATTTTCTCGGCTCCAGATATTCAACGACAACTACCGGATGCATCCAAGATTTTTAGTCACGTTGATGCTTCATGGAAAACTATTATGCGTCGTACCAATGAGAATCCACACGTGTTGACTTCTGGTACATTCCCTGGTATTAAGGAGACTTTGCAGCAGCATAATACACATCTCGACAAAATTCAGAAGAACCTAGAAGATTATCTCGAGACGAAGCGTATGGCATTCCCTCGATTTTACTTCCTGTCCAACGATGAATTACTGGAAATTCTAGCGCAGTCTAAGAACCCGCAAGCAGTTCAACCTCATCTTCGCAAATGTTTTGAAAATCTTGTAAAACTTGACTTTGGTGACGTGCCCGGTAGTGTCGACATGATAGCAATGTATTCGTCCGAAAACGAACGCGTTCCTTTAGGTAAAAACTTAAAAGCACGAGGTAACGTCGAAGACTGGTTGAAGGCGCTTGAAGTGAGCATGAAGCAGTCGATCTACAAGTTGATGAAAGCTGGACTTCTGGATTACGATACGAAAGAACGATCCGTTTGGGTCTGTGACCACCCTGGACAAGTTGTAGCCACGGTGGCGCAAATGACGTGGGCACGCAGCACTGAAGAAGCTCTAAACAGCGGTAACCCAGTTGAAGAAATGCACACATGGTATAAACGCAACCTCTATGAGCTCAATGAACTGATCGTGAAGATTCGCGGAGACCTCAGTTCGCTGGAGCGCAAAGTCATTGTAGCCTTAGTGACCACAGATGTCCATGCACGCGATATCGTCGAGAGCTTGTGGACTGAGAAAGTGGACTCAGTTGGCAATTTCATCTGGCAGCAACAACTGCGTTACTACTGGGACGCACAGGCTGATGATGTCCTCATTCGTCACTCCGACTCCGTGATTCAGTATGGCTACGAGTACATGGGAGCTACGTCTCGACTTGTGATCACACCGTTGACAGATCGATGCTGGATGACACTCACAGGAGCTTATGGGATGAAACTGGGTGCAGCTCCAGCAGGTCCTGCTGGAACTGGAAAAACGGAGAGTAGCAAAGATCTGGCGAAAGCAATGGCGATTCAGTGTGTTGTCTTCAACTGCAGTGACCAAATCGACTACAAAATGATGGGAAAACTCTTCCGTGGTCTTGCTCAAGCAGGAAATTGGACGTGCTTGGATGAATTCAACCGAATCGATATCGAAGTGTTGTCTGTAGTGGCTCAGCAGCTACTGATCCTCCGTGAAGGACGAATTCAGGGCAAGGAACATATCAACTTCATGGGTATTGAGATCCTCCTCAAGGATCACCACGTGATTGTGACCATGAATCCTGGTTATGCCGGTCGTACAGAACTTCCCGACAATCTAAAGGTGTGTTTTCGACCTGTGTCCATGATGGTACCCGACTACGCGCTGATCGCAGAAATTATGCTGTTCGCTGAAGGATTCGGCGATGCCCGTACGTTGTCTCGAAAGATGTGCAAGCTATACATCCTCTGCAGTGAGCAACTATCGCAACAACCTCATTATGACTACGGCCTTCGTGCTGTGAAGTCTGTGTTAGTCATGGCTGGTTCACTCAAACGTGCCAATCCCGATTTGAATGAAGATGTGACGTTGATTCGAGCACTCCGAGACAGCAACATCCCTAAATTCTTAGCTGATGATCTGCCATTGTTCCACGCCATCGTACTTGACTTGTTTCCAGGTACAGACATCCCTCCAAATGACTATGGTGAACTTCAGGCTTCTCTCGAAGAAGAGATCACGAAGGCTGGATTGCAAAAAGTGCCTACTTACATCACCAAGGTCATCCAGCTCTTCGATATCTTTAATGTTCGCTTTGGTGGCACACTCGTTGGACCCACAGGTGCAGGTAAAACCTCTTGCTATCGAACACTTCAGTCAACAATGACATCGCTCCGTGCAAAAGGCTCCAAGAATCCGGTCTACCAAACTGTTCACGCTCGAGTACTCAATCCGAAGTGTATTTCTATGGGTGAATTGTACGGTGAATTCAACGAAGCAACGCAGGAATGGCATGACGGATTGGCCTCCACGATCATGCGTGAAGCTGTAGCGGATGAAACCTCGGATGTGAAGTGGACGGTGTTTGATGGGCCGATCGACGCGCTGTGGATCGAAAATATGAACACAGTCCTTGATGACAATATGACTTTGTGTCTCGCGAACGGAGAGCGCATCAAACTCAAGAGCGAGATGAAAATGCTATTCGAAGTCATGGATTTGGCAGTGGCATCTCCTGCGACAGTGAGTCGTATCGGAGTTGTGTACATGACAGCAACAGATTTAGGTTGGATGCCGTTCGTGAAAACATGGATGGAAAAGGAACTACCATCCGATTTTCCACCTGACGGTCTCAAACGATTAGAGTTTCTCATCACCAGTTACGTGGAGAAGTGCATCCAATTCGTACGCAAGAAGGGTTTCGAGCTTGTTCCGACTGTGGATATGAACCTTGCAACGAGTTTGTGTCGGTTGTTCGCGTGTTTGTTCAGTCCTGCAGGTGGTGTGAATTACTCCGAGATGAAAGCGGAGGAAATGCTTGAGCTTCTGGACAAAGTCTTCGCTTTTTCACTCTTTTGGTCTGTAGGTGCCACGATGACAGTGATACTCATGAACAGTTCGACAACTTTGCCCGTGAGTTGATGAGCGAAGCTAAGCTTAGTATCCCAAATGCTGGTCTTGTGTTTGACTACTTCGTCGACATCCAGCAGGCCAAATTTCGTGCATGGAGTGAAGTCGTACCGAAGTTCCAATACAATTCCCAAGTGCCTTACTTTAAAATGACCGTGGCTACCTCTGATTCGGTTAGATTTACCTTCCTGTTGCGCACTTTGACAGCAGCAAAGAGACCAGCATACGTGACTGGTGTCACAGGAACAGGAAAAACTGTAATTGTTCAGGATCTCTTGCAGGAGTTGACGTCTGGACCGATGGTACCAAGCGGTGACGCAAATGGAGAAGGTGGCGAAGCACCATCAACTCCAGCATCAAATTTCATGACGATTTTCATCAACTTTTCCGCTCAGACATCGTCTCTAGTCACGCAATTGACGATTGAGAACAAACTGGAGAAAAAACGCAAAAATTTGCTTGGACCTGTAGCTGGAAAACGAATGATCATCTTCGTAGATGATGTCAATCTTCCAGCAGTCGAGGAATACGGCGCACAGGCTCCCATTGAATTATTGCGTCAATTCCTAGACTTTGGCGGGTTTTACGACCGTGACAAACTCTTCTGGAAAGATATCGCAGACACAATGTTACTTGCTGCTGCCGCTCCAGCAGGTGGAGGTCGGTCACACTGCACTCCGCGCTTCGTACGCCATTTCCACGTATTGAGTATGTATCCAGCCGGTGAAACTTCACTCAAGCTCATCTTTGCTTCGATCCTCGGAGGTTTCCTAGAGAAGTTTGCACCATCCGTGAAAGCCATGAAAGACGGTATCATCTCGAGTGTTATTGAAATATACAACCGCGTGACGCTCGAGTTGCTACCGACGCCAAACAAATTCCACTACACGTTCAACCTCCGTGAAGTATCCAAGGTATTCCAAGGCATTCTCATGATCACGCCGGCGAAATGTCCAGACGCAGACTCAATGAACCGCTTGTGGGTTCACGAAGCTTCCCGTGTCTTCCAAGACCGCCTTATCAATGTCTCGGATCAAACTTGGTTTGAGGAACTTGTATGTTCATTGCTTCAGCGTTTTTTCAACTGCAACTGGGCACGAGAGACACTATTCCACTCGCCTTGTCCATTGACATTCGGTGATTTTTTCAAGCCAGGAGTTCCAACGCCACTTTACGAATACTGCAACGATGTGTCCAAAGTCACAAAAATCATGGATGACTTTCTTGAAAACTACAACGTGACCTTCGCGAATAAAATGAATCTCGTATTCTTCCGAGACGCCATCGCTCATTTGTCACGACTAGTACGAATTCTACGTCAACCTAGAGGCAACGCAATGCTAATCGGAGTTGGTGGCAGTGGCAAACAATCTCTTGCTCGTCTGGGTGCATTTATGGTGGAAGCCAAGTGTATACAAATTGAGATTACTCGCGGGTATGGCACCAATGAATTTCACGAAGATCTCAAGAAACTCATGATCAGCGCTGGTGTTGGTGGTCAATCGACCGTTTTCCTGTTCACTGACAGTCAAATTGTCGAAGAGAGTTTCTTGGAGGATATCAACAACGTATTGAACAGTGGAGAAGTGCCAAACTTGTTCCCACAAGATGAAATGGATCGCATTATTGCGGACATGCGGCCGATTGTCAAAGCGATGGAAATCCCTGAAACACGGGACAATTGCGTGTCCACATTTATCGAGAGAGTACGCAATTATTTGCACATTGTGTTGGCTATGTCACCTGTTGGTTCAGCGCTTCGTGTTCGCTGTCGAGCTTTTCCGTCGCTGATCAATTGTTGCACAATTGATTGGTACATGAATTGGCCACGTGAAGCTCTGCAGTCCGTGGCTGATCGATTGCTCGCCAGTGTGTCACTGCCGTCCGAAGATGTCCGAACAGCACTTGTGGACATGTGTTCAATTGTGCACACGACTTCCAACGACTTTGGTGACGAGTTTCTCTCACAACTCCAGCGCTACGTGTACACTACGCCCAAGAGCTACTTGGATCTCATCGGGTTGTATCTCAAGATGTTACAGGAGAAGCGTGCAGTATTGCAAACGATCAAGAATCGCATGGAAGTTGGTGTCAAGAAACTTGAGGAGACGAACAGCATCGTGGACTCGTTGAAATCCGAGTTGATTGAGCTTCAGCCGATTTTGGCCAAGAAAGCCATCGAAGCTGAGGAACTGTTGAAGCGTGTGTCCGTGGATCAGAAAGCAGCAGCAGTTGTGCGTGAGCGAGTCTCTCAGGATGAAGCGACAGTCACAAAGCAGGCTGACGAGGTCGCACTGGTCCAAGCTGATGCTCAGAAGGATCTTGATGTGGCTATGCCGGCGCTCAATAACGCTATCAAGGCACTAGACAGTTTATCCAAGAACGATATCACCGAAGTCAAATCCTTTGCAAAACCTCCAGAAGCAGTGGAGACGGTCATGAACGCCGTGTGTCTTCTTTTTAACGAGAAGCAGAGTTGGGATGGAGCCAAAAAAATCTTGGGCGATGTGGCCTTCCTGGATAAGCTCAAAAACTTTGATAAGGACAATATTCCAGCCGCTACGCTTAAGAAACTCAGTAAAGCAGTCGCAGAACCAGGTATGGCTGTGGAAGTGGTCTCGAAAGTGTCCAAAGCTGCAACGTCGCTGTGTATGTGGGTGCATGCTATGGATGTGTATTCCAAAGTAGCGAAAGAAGTTGGCCCCAAGAAAGAAAATCTCGAGCGGATGAACCAAAAACTCGCCGAAGCCAACGCAATTTTGAGCCAGAAGCAAGAAGAACTTCGCGTCGTCAATGAGAATGTCGCCATGTTGGAAAAGCAGTGCAAAGACACCCTTGACGAGAAGGATAAACTCGCGAATGATGCCGCTGTGACAGAAAAGCGACTGGTTCGAGCCGAAAAGCTCATTTCAGGATTGTCAGTGGAAGGTGCTCGCTGGAAAGAGAGTGTAGCATCGTTAGCCGAGTCCATTCTGGCGCTGATTGGCGATACTTTCTTAGCTGCAGCCTGCATTTCGTACTATGGTCCTTTCACTGGAGGGTTCCGGCAGCGAATCGTGGATCAATGGGTAACCCAGACGCAAGAGCTTCATATCCCTTGTTCTCCAGGTTACAGCTTGTCAACCACACTTGGCAGTCCAGTGGAAATCCGCGAGTGGCAATTAAACGGCCTCCCTACAGATTCAACGTCGACGGATAATGCCATCCTTGTAACTCGAGGTGAACGGTGGCCACTGATGATCGATCCACAGGGTCAAGCGAACAAGTGGATCAAGAAAACTTTGGCTCAAAAACTCGAAACCACGAAAATGACCAACGCCAATCTGTTGCGATCGCTGGAAACGTGCATCCGTAATGGTAAAGCATTACTTATTGAAGATATTGATGAGACTCTAGAACCATCACTTGAGCCAATCTTGCAGAAGGCTATCTACAAGCAAGGTGGACGCGTGTTGATTCGTCTCGGCGACTCTGATGTGGACTACGACCCAGCCTTCAAACTTTTCCTCACGACGAAGCTGCCGAATCCGCACTATCTCCCAGAGGTCTACATCAAGGTGACTGTCATCAATTTCACGGTCACAATGGACGGTCTAGAAGACCAACTTCTTGGAGACGTTGTACGTCACGAGCGTCCAGATATTGAAGAGAAGAAAAATCGGTTAGTTGTCACCATGGCTCAAGACAAGAAACAACTCAAAGAAATCGAAGACCGCATCCTCAAGCAGCTCTCGGAGTCCTCAGGCAACGTTCTGGACGACCAAGACCTGATCGACACTTTGCAATCGTCGAATGTCACGTCCCGTATCATCAAAGAACGTGTGCTGGAATCCGAAAGCACAGAGATCGAGATCAATCGCGCACGAGAGGAGTATCGCTGTGTAGCTACGCGGGGATCAATCATTTACTTTGTAGTGGCCAATCTCGCACTCATCGATCCGATGTACCAGTACTCGCTGCCATTCTTTCAGCGCTTGTTTAATATTTGTTTTGACGAAGCCCCTAAGGCTGACACACTCCAGAAGCGACTGACGAATCTCATCGACTTTCAGACACGCTACATCTACGTGAATATTTGCCGTGGGCTCTTTGAGGTGCATAAGGTGCTGTTCTCCATGCTTATTTGCTGCAAAATCTTGCTGCACTCGGGAAAAATATCAGCACGAGAGTGGTCATTTTACCTTCGTGGAGCTCCACCAGGTACCGATCGCTCCACGCAGCAACCAAATCCACAGCCTGCGCACATTACAGAGGCACAATGGGACTTGATCTCCGAGCTCGAGACAGTGGTCACCAGTTATACTGCAGCTCCAGAGGGGCGGAAGCGGATCAAAAAACGGAAGTTTACGCTTTTCAAGGTCTGTGCACTTCGCTTACCAACGTCTGGCCGCGCTGGCTGGCATGGCTCGAAGATCCCGAGTTCTTAGCGAATCCCAATTCTTGTCCCGGGAACTACGGATCGGCCCTTAGCGCGTTCCAAAAGGTGTTGCTGCTGCGAGGATTAGCAGAGGAGAAGGTTCCTCAAGCTGTGTTGAACATGATTTCCACCGAAATGGGAGCGGAGTTTGGACGAAACACATCCACGACCATGGAGGAGATTTACAATGACACAGACCGCAAAACACCTTGCATCTTCGTGCTGTCTGCAGGAGCTGATCCAACTGGAATGCTTCTTCGATTCGCCAAGGAAATGTCGTTCATTGATCGTCTTCACCTCATTTCACTTGGTCAAGGTCAAGGTCCACGAGCAGAGAAACTCATTGAGAGCAGCCAGGGTTCCGGGGACTGGGTGTTGCTGCAAAATTGCCATCTTGCAAAGTCTTGGATGCCGAAGCTTGAAAAACTAGTAGAAGACATGGGACAACGGACGGACGAGCAGTGTCAAACCACTTTCCGTCTCTTCCTCACGAGTTTTCCAGCAGCTTATTTCCCTGTCACAGTGCTGCAGAATGGCATCAAGCTAACAAATGAACCTCCAAAGGGTATCCGTGCAAACCTTATCCGGTCTTTCAACACTCTGCTGTCCGAAGAAGTGCTCGAGAGCTTCCACTACCTTGGTAACTTCGACACCGGAGAATCCAAGGATCATGTCTGGAATTCGCTCCTGTGTGCACTCACTTTCTTCCATGCAATCGTCCAAGAACGACGCAAATTTGGTGCTCTCGGTTGGAATATCAAGTATGAGTTCAACGACACAGACTTGGAAACATCGCTTGCTAGTCTTCGCAAGTTCTTGGAGGAGCAGCCTATAATCCCTTGGGATGCACTGCGATATGTGACCGGCCAAATTAATTACGGTGGGCGCGTGACGGACGACTGGGATCGACGCTGTCTTACCAGTATCCTCAGCAATTTCTACACCCCAGACGTGCTCAACTCAGGCCACTCGTACTCGTCCTCAGGTATTTATCACGTGCCAAAGGAGCTCTCGCATACGAGTATTCAATCGTATTTGGGCTCTCTACCTGCATTTGATAACCCCGAGCTCTTCGGCATGCACGAGAATGCCAACGTCACTTACGAACGCAACGAAAGTGCCAACATGATGCAACTGATCTTAAGTCTCGAGCCGCGTGATGGTGGAGGAGGTGGAGGAAAGTCTAATGACCAGCGTGTGCTCGACCTTGCTATCTCCATCCAGGAGAATCTACCCGCTGACCTCAATGTGGAAGAAGCTGGACCCACAACGTTCAAAACGCGACAGGTGGCTGGTACAATTGTTATGGACTCGCTGGCCACAGTCTTGGGTCAGGAAGTCATCAAATTCAACACACTTTTGCGTCGCATGCGTACGTCTTTGAGGGATATCCAGAAAGCTATTAACGGTCTCATCGTCATGTCCTCCGACTTGGATAACATGTACATGGCATTCTTGAACGGCCGGGTACCGCAACTCTGGTCTTCCGTCAGTTTTGCGTCACTCAAACCTCTTGCTTCGTGGGTACGCGACTTGTTGGATCGAGTCACGTTCTTCCGGCAATGGCTATTGCATGGTGAGCCGGTGGTATTCCAACTAAACGTCTTCTTCTTCCCGCAAGGTTTCATGACTGGCACACTGCAGAATTTCGCCCGAAAATACCAGACCGCAATCGACTCGCTGGCCTTCACCTTCACCGTCATGGACGTCGAAAACGCACAGCAGTTGACACAGAGTCCAACCGATGGTATTTACATCGACGGTCTCTGGTTGCAAGGCGCAAAGTGGTCACCATCGCGTCGTTTACTCGAAGATGCCAGACCTGGCGAAATGTTCTCTTCCATGTCCATTGTGCACTTCCTGCCAGCCACTTCAGCAGTAGCGAGCAACCCGACACTGAGTCCCGGCACCATGATGTATCCGTGTCCAGTCTACAAGACGTCCGTGCGGCAGGGCACACTGTCCACCACAGGCATCTCCACCAACTACGTCATCGCCGTTCAGCTTCCGAGCGACAAACCGCCCAATTACTGGGTCATGATGGGTGCTGCGTTCTTGCTCAACCTGGACAACTAGCACAACAAAATAAACAGTCAAATGGAAGGCCGAAGCCGACGTTATGTAAAAACAACGTTGCATTATGTCTTGCTCTCTTCCTCTTGTCGTTAAGCTGGGAATCCACTTGTCGGACGCCCTGTACACACGTTCACCTGCATGCTGCTCCTCTGCCATCCTCGCGACTTGTCCTGCATTTTCCTGTAATACACTACTTGATCCTCTCCAAAAAGGGTCCTTCCTCTCCGTCCGTCGCAGCTCCAAAGTGACGTCAGTCTGCGCTGGAAAAACGGGTCCATGACTTGTTCATCTCTGTGCTCTAATACGAGTCCATCGAGATAGTGGACGCTCGAGAGGACGCCGGCATGAACATGCTGTCACGCATGCTGGGTGTGAGCGTCGAGATGCTCTCTCTGGATCCCACACTGAAGGATCGGTCCACACGCTTGCTCTTGCGTTTGTACACGCACGTGTCCTTATCTATCCGAATGCCCCATTGGAACTCATCAGCCTTGGTCACCACATCCAAAAACTCGTTGAGTTTTGCAATCCGGTCAATAATGAGTTGATCCGAGAAAAAGCCCGTCAAACTCTGCGTCTGAAGTTCCGGAATTTCATGGTCACTCGTGGGGTTCTTTGCCTTTAATGTAGCAGCCAAGTTCCTACAATAATATATCGTTTACCAATGTTAAAAAATCTCAATAGTAGACATACACCTTTCGACAATAATATGTAGCCACTTACAAGAACGTGCTGTATCGATGCCACAACACGAGTGTGCCTCGAATGTCTGTCTCAATCTGCAGTTTGTACTCGACATATTGTCGTCCTTGCTTGGTTTTAATGCGACTGAATCCATGTACACATATTGTCAATACAAACATCCCTACGAGCATACACTTTCGTTCAATCCGTCGTACCTGTCGACCACCTTGGCCGAGAGCAGCGAGATTTCCCTCATCTGGTCGATCTTGGTCTGGTACGAGTCCAGAGTCTGTCGAAGCTGCACGTGTTCACGTCGTAGATCCACACTGGCGTTCTGTAGTGCCATATTGAGGATAGAGGCCCTCAACTTCTCGTTCTCGTCCTCCAGTTGGCGCTTTTTGGCCGCCGCCTCGGACAGCTGAGCTTCATACTGACGTGCGGACTCCTCCGCCTTGGCCACCTTGTCCGCGGCGTCAGACAGCACGCGCTCCGTTCGCTTCGTCGGGGTGCCCATATCTGTATGCTAGTGTGAAAGAAGAGGGGGCTACGTACACGTTAGTCGTACAGTTTGAGGTGATGCACTCATTTCACTTACAGTGCGGAGGGGGTGTGGCGAAGGGGGTGTTTAAAGCGACAGGGCGGCGCTTTGTTGCCGCGAGAAACTTGGTTTCTCTTCTCCTGCTTCTCGTTTGGTTGGAGATTACCTCCTCCGTCTGATGCAAAACAACTCGGCGACGGCGCAAATGCAGGGCAGCCGACGTTCAGTTTCGCTTTGCCAGACCGGCACGCCATTGGTCGAGTGATGTCTGCCCACGTTGGGCTAAAGAAGGGCCGAATTCGGCTAATTCGCTGCGATTTGCGCTAAAAGCCTGCCAGCGCGTTGGAAATGGCGGCAGAGACTGGGGAAAATCGCGCGGCAACTGACGTTCGTAACGCGAATAATGCGCCACGGAGAACGCATGCAAAACGTGTCTCCATTGCACTGGAGTCTATTGTATCTATGGTGCAAATTGTACCTTCGACGATTAGCTGCTCGTGCATCGTGAAATGGCATTTTAACGACGTCGTCACGTTGTGACAAGGAGTGGGAGCGCCACGTCGGTTCAGTCCACGACAAGTACGTGGCAGACTTACATATCATTAGCTGTGCTTGGTAAGGAGCCCATTCGGCTATACATGTATTGGTCTCCAATAGTCGCAATGACTGCATGTACGGCCACAACGATGGTGATCTCATATATTTGACCGGTGCTGCAGGCAAGTGGCCTGTTAGTTACAGCCATAGCAGTGAAATGAGGTGGGACGGGGCCACTTCAGGCTTTCAGCATTTATTGGGCTCGGCAATGCAAAAGCCAGGCGGCCGTGCCAGCTCGCCACTACCGAGTGATCGACGCGAACGGATTTTGGTAGAACAAGCTCCGTTTACTGTGCATGTACTACAGTACATGTACGGCATGGCAGGAAAGAAGGGGGCAGTCCCAATCACATGATCTTAAATTGTGGGGCTCTAGTCGCTGCGACTCATGTTCATTGGTGTCTCCCCACCGAACATCCTGCAAAGTCCTCCACTATACAGCCTCGTCACGTGCGTTCTGTCAGAAATTCTTTGATTCGACTGCTTAACTATCACATCACTTCTTGATGCTTGATGAAATTGTTAAAATAGCAAAACTGGCATGTCCGTTGTATTTGCAGAGTTACAGTACTACAATCTCAATTTTGATTCGTCAACGACTCCCATGTCTTTAAGACATACATGTCCAGAATAAACTCGCAGTCATTCCGACCGCCAGATTGCTCGTTGATTATGAGCGTTCGCGTGGACATGGAGCGCCGTCGAACTCCTTCATCTCCTCCTCGTTCTCCCGACACCGACCCAGACCTCGATCTGCTATTAGATCAGAACCTGGACGACGCCGAGTTCGACCGCCTTATCGCCTCTCGTACCCCCCCCAAACGCATGAGACTGCTACAAAAGCCCCAAAAGGCTGCGGCATTGCAAATGCTGTCCAAAGCTCGTCGCAGCGGGGCCAAAATGTTTCTAAAATTTTGCACCGCGTGGATTCTTTTCGGTCTTTTGTGGATTCGCTGGCCGATATACTATCGCGAAGTGTTTCCGTCACTAGAAACGAGATTAGGTGACAAGATGGAGGTGGAACCATTCGTGGTGTGTATTGCTCTGGTGTTTCCTTTCCTTTTGGCTGGAGCAATCTTCTATTGGAAACAAGATACTGTCGGTTCATTGGCCAAATGGGGACAGCAACTGAAAATGGTGCAATGGGTAAAAAACCATCCGAGTATCGGCAAAAGTGTCGGTTTTGATGCAGTTGATGTGGTGTTGGTTGGAGGATTTTTGCTATTGCAACTGAACCTTGTCGTGGGGAAATTATTGATCGACAAGGAAAGCGGCAAATTGGCCAAATCGGGCTATTTGAACCGGACAGCACGTGCCTTTGGCATGAATGGGCTCTATGCAATGGTGTTATCCGTGATATTGGTAGCACGTCAATCTTTTCTGCACAAATTTTTTGGCCTGTCGGGTGAACGTGCTGCTAAGTACCATGTTTTAACGGGGCAATTCGGATTCATCATGTTGATGCTACATGGTGTGCTGTATATTTTAATTTGGTACATGCAAGGCAAAGTGGAACAAATGTTATTTCCGTGTCTGGAAGAAAGTTGTACCCCAAAACAACGATATGGGTCAGCCCGCAATTTTTTCGGGGCAGTGGCCATGTTGCCACTGCTAATTGTTGCTATGTCTTCGATGGCATGGGTGCGACGACGATTTTTCCGACGTTTTATCATGTTGCACTGTTTGAGTGTAATATTTGTACTTTTCACTGTGTTGCACTACTACGCTGCGTTATTTTGGTTGATCCCGGCAATTGTATTGTATGGAATTTATCGTACCGTTTCGGCTTTCGGGCGTGGAAAAGCAAGTGTGATGTCGGCAACGGCCATGAGCAATAAAGTTTTCCAATTAGAACTACGGCGATCAACTACCGGAGGCTCCGATTTTTTGCCGGGACAATACGTGTATATTAAGGTGGATACTATAGGTAACCAGTGGCACCCATTTACCATCAGTTCCAGTCCATTACGCAATCGTCACTCGTTTGTCATAGATGCAAAAGTGCAAGGATCGTTCACATCGCAATTATTGACTTTGATGAAAACACACCAGCTTAACACTGTTCACGTGGACGGCTACTATGGCTCCGAAATCAAATTGGCACCGCACATGGTATTTGTGGCTGGAGGTAGTGGTATGACCCCTTTCCTAAGTGTTTTAGACCACTTAAAGGCTCTTGCAGATACCGGTGACCGTGACGAGGTGTCCACGGACAATTCGGAATTACCAAGCACCTTGTGGGTGGTCTGGACGTGCCGTGACATGGAGTTTCTGGAAGCTTATGCAGAACTATTGGATGCGGTGAACCGTTGCTCGCGATGGAAATGTAAGATGTGGTTGCATCTAACGCATGCTGGAAGTAGTGACAGTGGATACGACAGTGAAGATGATACTCAAACCGAGCCTGATGACTTGTCAGAGGATGCTTCACCGCGAGCTCAGCGCTTTTATCCATCCTCGTTGGAGCGTCATGCTTTCTCAGGCCACAGCTACTTGCAGGGGCTGCCTTTGTTTGCAGGGGCGGTTCTGGGTTGTGTGCTGCTGATGATGTGGGTGTTCCGGTTGGAAGAGTTTACAGCTAAATCATTCATGAGACGCCCGTTGCTGCTGGGTGCGGGTATGCTTGGTACTGTGCTCGGCGCAAGCATTGTGCTATATTCATTAAAGCGCTGGAACGCTCACAAGAATGGCGACAGACACGACGGATCCATGGGTGTTGCGATGGGTGAGATGGAAGTTGCAGGTCTAGATGTATCGAGCCCGGCACCCCTGCCACTCCACGTTCAATGCCAACACCAGCACAATCCTTGCTCAGTCGTAACTTTTTGATCGAAAAGGAGCGACCGGACTTAGGTGCGCGACTACGTGAGATTCACAGCGAGATTCGCGAAAACTATGGATTGAAGGCAGATGTGGCATTACTCGTCAGCGGACCGGCAGATCTGCAATCGGACGCACTGTTGCAAGCGCGTGAACTTCAATCACCTGCATTCGAGGTGCACCAAAAGTCCTTCCTGCTGTGATCTCCGTTTTACTTCGAAGTATGTAGTATAGTGAGCGTGTTCATCAAGAAACATAGTCAATCAGGTTTTGTCATCGGTGCAATGCACTTGGCGAGCATATTCATGAATCATGAATATATCTGGCTGACCACTTTCTCCTATAGATGTTATCGATCACCAAAAGCAGACCCCCATCTCATACTTCTTTTCGATCATAATATCCAGGAAGTGCGTGTGTTGTGCGCGATAACGGTCAGAATTCAAGTAATGTAGAACTTCAAGATAGATAGGTGGTTGTTCGATTGGATACACCATCAGACCACTTGCCGTTCTCCATCTCGCAAAATTTCTCTCGTAAAAGCTGCATCAACCTACTCACACGAATCATGAAATGGACAGCAATCAGGTGAAGTAGTATTAATTGAATAGCACTATCATCTTCTGAAAGGTGTGGTGAGTACTCATTCTGCACTAAATCACTTATCGCCAGACCACTCCTCTTCACGATGAACTTCAAAGTGAACTACTGCGCTGTTCTTTTTGCTGCGATTACAATCGTTCCGAACGCTCAGCAACAACTCAAGACACAAGGCTCCACTCTCCGAGAATATATTTAAATAGTAAGTGCTGCTATGCGAACTACAACGATATTTAATATTGGTCAGGTGACATGGCATAATGAAGTATGGATGCAGTATTCCAGGTATTATCATGTTCAAGGTGATCGACTTAACTGTGTGAACTATCTTGTAAGATATTGTCCTTGACCCCACCTCACAATTAAACCACCAGATCCAATACTTGACTGTGATCACCAAAATACATAATTTGTTAGACTACAAGATTTTGGGATTCAGTTTTGGTTGTCATCAACGATGAACTTGTTCATAACGAGTTGTTCTTTAATGAGGAGGCACTGTCAGTAACTTGATACTGCGGGAGACGCTCAAACATAATCGGACACCACTCGATGGCAAAAGGCCAATCCATTGAAAAGAGTTGTGAACATTCGTGCTGCATTTCTGACTACTAAGACTACATCTAGGATTTTTTGCCACTCTTCTCCACACTAACAATGTGGGCTCATGGCTGCGCGACTCCACTCTCTTTAGACAATCAACGTATCTAAATAAGCGAGAGTCAATGGGTAACTTTACATGTTAACTACGTTAAGTGCTGCCTAGCTACATCCTTAGTCATGTAAATAAATCCGTGGCAAAGCGCATTCGTATATCGGTTATCACTACGGAATGGAGTCAGTCGACTTGTTTTCTCGTTATACTTTGCAGCGGGTGAAAATGATGCACAACAAAATCCGAACCGCCCCTGGGAGGTGAACATCGATTTTCGAATCACAGGAAATGGTGAGGATTGGACTTTGCATCGTCCGCTGTTTGAAATTTGTTCATATGATGGGACCACACTATAATACGACTGTACGCTGCTGCACATGTATGGTTTGTATAGATACTGCTGTTGGTCCCATCCTAGTACAATATCTCGATTGGTGTGGAGCAATGCAGCATAGGAGTCAGTCCGCTTTTAGCAAAACCCAGCACACACCGGTACCAAGCGCTAGTTCCAGTAATAATGAACTTCAAGACCAGCTTCGCAATTGTCCTCGCTGCTGTCGTTGCCACTGCCGTCAGTGCTGAGGAGGCTCCTCAGTCTCAGAAACTCCTCAACCGGAGTCTCAGGAAACTTCTCAGCCGGAGGTTGACGACCCGCTCTACTGTCAGCATGAGGGCTGCCCGGCGCTCTACTCCGAAGCGAACATTTTAGTGAGCCTGGACTGCCGTAACGATTTCGACCCTGCGTTGGAAGACTACGTCCAGAAATTCCACAAGTGCTGTGAGAAGAAGTGCTAAACGACCCCAAGCTTAGACGATTCAGCCTCCACTTTTGTCTAGACATAACTCGCGCCTAGGACAAGACTCACTAATTGAATTTTGTCCGAAAGAGGCATCCGAGACGATAAATGCAAAGAAACCGTTTTATATGTTTCACATAACTTTATTGCACATGATGGGGGTTGTGCCACGATATTCTTGCAAATATTAGTGGTATGTATAAAGTGCCTCAGCAGTGCTAGTCGATGGGTCTGTAGTGGTGTCGACGATATTCTTTGAGCTCGATTACAAAATGTACTTAGACGGCAACAACAAGCGCGTGATTTCATTAAAAAATTTTGTGTATCGTTCGAGGTGATGAGCGCACCACCACCTCAATTTTCATTTGCCGTAACATCTCCAATTCTAGCAATTAAGCCAAAAAAATACTCGACAAGTGTCACTGTCCTCTTCGTCACCAAAGTCTCCACAGCATCACTGCCGATGCGCAGCAGCAACAGCTCTGTGTGGCTCAAGTCTGACTTGAACGTCTGAATCAGGAACTGCTGCAACGCGGGAAAGACATCAGTGTTGCTCTGCCAGATACCTCCATGCATGCCTATTGTGACAAAATATCACTGATAATACCTGTGCAGTGTTTACCGGCATCCTGTCCACCAAAGTGACCAATTTTTGTCTGTAATCCAACCCACGCAGCAATTTCGTCTGCAATTGCCTACCATTATCTCAAACTTCAGCCCAACTGAAGTCTCCACGCGAATATTTTCCTTGCCGATCGTTTTCAGTATCGTGCACACTGAAATGTTTGACTTGCTTCTGTTTGCTGGAACCCAAATTCCAACCATTGTGATGATACATGAAACAATCCGTCATCTTCTACACTGCAGTTTTGATGCCAATTCTACCATGCTGCCAGCTTGAAGCTGGTGACCGCAGTGACTGTAGAAGATCATCTTGCAGACACTTTCCTGATCCCGTCGCCGCCTTTAGCAAAGATGGACGACACCCGTCGGGAAAGCGGCAGCCTCCAGGTGTTTTGACCGAAACTAATACCTAGAGTCTCTACGGGCATTGCCCCATACTTTCCAACGTGGAAAATAAGCACGCCATACTATTGCGTACAGGTATTACTCTGAGGTAACACCTTGCCCTCATGCAGACATTCATGAAGCGCACAACCAGGTGTCGGTCGCAACATTACACAGCGAAAATATCAGATGGGTACGCTGGCCATTGAAATGAGGTCATTTGGGTGGAAATGGGACAGCGTTGGGAAAAATGGGAACGCACAGGAGCGGGATTTGCAACTTCTGAGCGGCGCGCGCACCGAGAGGACGACGACACGAAGATGACTTGTGTCGCAGCATCAAGGCGACGGATGGACATGGCGAAATGTGGTTCTCCGCGTCCAAAAAGAGATGTTTGCAGCGCCAGCAACACTCTCCAACAACCACATTGAACTGCATTGGTCAGGAAATGACGAGCGTTGTCTCCAACGTAAAAACTGATAGGCATCCCATGCAAGGGCGCACGATCTGTCAAGCTGCTCAACTTGAGTGCGCGAACGCGTCCAGTCGTTGTGCCATCAAGTTGGCTACACCACCATTTCCAGCCTTCACCGCGACCGAACCAGATACTTGTACACTACAACGAAAACACTACCATCAATACAAACCTAACAACAACAAGTCACAAGTAACTTGATTTCAAGTGGCAACATGAAATCAAGTGGCAAAGTTGCTGTACCCATAATTTAGTCGCCGTCTTGTCATTTGGGTCCACTGTATTTCGCAGCTGCTGATTGGCTAGTGCAACGGTTATGCACGAGGAAAAGACGCGGTTGGGAGAGACTGGTGTGCATCGAGTCAGCACAAGAGGGAAAACCGGCGACTCGACGATCCCCGACGTCAGGCTCTCCCAGTCCCAGTCCGAAAGTGACAACGAGCAACATGGCGGAAGACGCGGCTGGTGGCATGCTGGACAACGGCGCTATGGTCTGGGTGCCTCATGACGAGCAGGTGTGGAAGAAGCGGTGGTCGTCAAACGTCTCGACGACGGCGTGAGCGCTGAAGTGCGTCTCCAGCCCAACGACGACGGCGAATGGGACAAGGACGACGGACTGGAGCAAGTGGTGAACATCCGCGACATTGCCCGCTTGGCTGGCGAAGTGTCCGATGAAGCCATGCCCATTTGCAACGTCTTTGAAGCTGATGGAGCCAATGACATGTGCACACTCAACCACCTTCACGAACCGGCAGTGCTTAAGAACTTGGAGCTTCGGTTTGCCAAGAAAATGCCATACACGTACACGGGAGCCATCTGTATTGCTGTGAACCCGTACCAATGGCTCGATCTCTATGGTCGGGAGTTGTATCTCCAGTATCTGGAACAACCACGAGATTCCTTACCTCCACATCCATTTGCACTCTCTGCTACGGCTTATATGGACATGAAGCGCACTCAAGTGGACCAAAGTATTTTAGTCAGTGGAGAATCGGGTGCTGGTAAGACAGAGACGGTGAAGATCATGATGAACCACTTGGCGTCCATTTCAGGCGGTGGTAATCATGGAACGAAAGTTATTGACCAAGTGTTGCAGTCGAATCCGTTGTTGGAGTCGTTTGGTAATGCCAAGACCAAACGCAACGACAATTCCAGTCGATTTGGCAAATTTGCACAACTTCAGTTTGATAATATGGGCTCTCTTGTGGGCTGTCTGTGTGAGACTTATTTGCTGGAGAAAAGTCGTGTGGTTGGACAAACGGAGGGTGAACGCAATTACCACGTCTTCTACCAGATCTTCTGTCTACCGGAAGAGCGCAAGAAGGAACTCGACTGAGTGGAGATGTCACGAGCTACAAATACGTGACGGAAGGAGCAGATGCCGAGTTGACTGGTATCGATGATGTTCAGTGTCTCAAGGAGACGCAGGATGCGTTGGATACCATTGGTATCTCGAAGGACGAGCAAAATGCCATTTTCGAGATTGTGGCAGCTATCCTGAACCTGGGTGAGGTCGAGTTTGAACAAAATGCCAATGACAGTGAAAAATGCCATGTCAGCAACGAGGACATTGTGGACAACGTTGGAGCTCTGTTGTGTACTGAAAGCGCGGCACTGCACTCGACGCTGTTGGAACGATCAATCACTGCCGGTTCCGAGTCGTACACGATCCCGCTGAACGCCGAGCAGGCCTCGGACCTGCGCGACGCTCTGGCCAAGGGCATGTACACTCAGTTGTTCGACTGGCTGGTACACCGTATCAACAAGGCTATTTGCTCGACGAACAATGTCAAGACTCACATTGGTCTGCTGGATATCTTTGGTTTCGAGAGCTTCGACCAAAATGGCTTCGAGCAGTTGTGCATTAACTACGCTAACGAGAAGCTGCAGCAGAAGTTCAACAGTGATGTGTTCAAGGACGTCCAGCAGGAGTACGTGGATGAAGGTATCCCTCTTACTCTCGTGACGTTCGAGGACAACCAGCCCATTCTGGACTTGATCGAGGGTCGTATGGGCATCGTCAGCATGTTGAATGAGGAAGTGCTCCGCCCTCAGGCTACGGACAACACCTTTGTGAGCAAGGTTCTGGATGCTTGCACGAACCACCCTAGTATCGAGAAGAACAGAATCAACCCCTTGGAGTTCACTATCCACCACTACGCTGGTGATGTGACGTACAACGGAACGGGCTTCTTGGAGAAGAACAAGGACACACTACCTACGGACATGGTGCAGCTATTGTCTGGTAGTTCCAACGATGTCATCTCGGGTATCTTCACACCTACCCAGAAGGGCAAGCGCAACAGCCGTGGCAAGAACGGAAAGGAGGGACGCCAAAAGGGTTTCTTGGTGGGTAACACTATTGCTGGCGCCTTCCGCAAGCAACTATCGGAACTGATGGAGACCATCAATAAGACTTCATCGCAGTACGTGCGTTGCATCAAGCCTAACGCCAACAAAAGTGCTGTGGAGTTCAACCGCCTCATGATTGTGGAGCAACTTCGTTGTGCTGGTGTGATTGCCGCTATCCGCATCAGTCGTGCAGCCTTCCCTAACCGTTGCCGCTCATCGAGTTCCAGCAGCGTTTCCAGATTATCTGTCCATCGGCCCTGCGCGATGCAGAACCTTCCGAAATGGTTGCTGGTCTGCTCAAGGAGTTGATTCCTGATATGGCAACCACCATGCAAAACACCAAGTTTGCTGTTGGTAAGACCAAGGTCTACTTCAGCTCAGGTCTGCTCCAGAGACTCGAGGACCGCCGTAACGTGATCCTCAAAGACCACGCTATCCTTATTCAGAAGACGATGCACGGCTACGTGCACCGCAAGCGCTTCCAGCGTCAGCGTTCAGCTGTGGTGAAGATGCAGACTATCACTCGTAGTGGTCTTCAGGCCAAGCGCTACCAGAAACTACGCGCTGGTGTTATTAAGCTGCAGTCTCTAGAGCGCGGCCGCAAGCAGCGCTACCTGTATGCTCTTCTGCTTGAGCGTGTCAGGAAGGAGCGTCAGCGTCAGCGTGAGCAGGAACGTCTCCGCAAGATTGCTCAGGAAGAGGAGGCGGAACGTATTCGTCAGAAGTCGATGCAGGAGGAGCGTGAACACAGCGACCCCCAGCCGGTAAGCTACCATTTTGCAATTATGATGAACCTGAGTTACTAAGGATGTTGTTGTATGTCAGGAGCCTGTGGAAGATGACTGGAGTGACGAGAGCGATAAGGAGGAACTTGAGGACGGCCCGTCCGGCCCTGTGTCTCCACGCACTCTTCGTGCTCTTACTGAAGCTGCCTCTAAGGTTGCTGAGGCTGAGTCCGCTGCTCGCGACGCTAAGTCAGCTGCTGAGGCTGCACTGGAGCTAAACCGTGAGCTGGTTGCTCAAAATGATCGCCTGCGCTCAACTCTTTCGTCTAACGTTGCCGAATATGCTGATGCTGAGCTTCTCCGCGAGAACGAGCGCCTAAAACAACAAGTATTACAACTGCAGACGAAGCTGGTACGCTCACAGGAGGTCTCACTGATTTCTGCCAAGGTGGTGGACAGTCGGATCACCTACCGCGAAGGCCGGCAGTTTGTCGAGTACAAATTGCAGATTGAGACCAACACGCGTGGTACATTGTACGTGTGGCATCGCTACAGCACGTTCCGTAACTTGGCTGCTACTCTACAAACTAAGAACGGATACAAGCGCAAGGAGATTCCGGAATTGCCGAACAAGCAGCTCTTTGGCAACTTCTCTGAGAAGATTATCCAAGACCGTGTCGCCAAGCTCAACCAGTTCCTTGAGGCTGCCACCAACGCCGAATACCTTCAGTGGGGTATTCGCGTGGACCAGGACACGTGTGTGTACAAGCGCCGTGTGAAGAACGCCTCACGGGACAGCATCTCGACTGCCAGCACCCACTCATCGTCGCCACGTTCATCCTCACGACTGTCGATGAAGTCATTCAGCTTCCGTCGCGGAAGTACAGCTGGAAATTAGACTGGTGAAAGATGTAAGCGTATCGCGCAGAAGTGCGAATGGACTAAGAAGAGCGTCGCAATTGTACTAATGTCCGAGCGTTACGGCATGGACCCCAACCGACGAACAGCCCGATTAGCGAGTCAAGGAAGGAGTTGTGGCATTTCCCGCTCGCGGTAAGAGAATTCAGAAGGCTATAGCGTTGAAGCTAACCCAGAAGGAACGCACATTAGATGGAAGTTCTGCTGCTTTTTTCTTCTAGTGTTAGTGTCTTAAATTTTGGAGAATCGACCATCTGGAACATAGGTGGACAACGTTGGCATGACGGTCAACGCGTGAGATTTCACAACGCGACGCCATCAAGTCCGGTCCGGAAGTTGGGGCAAGCTATGACCGGACAAGTTGAAATATTGCTGGGGATTTTTGGTGGTAAGCCTCGATTGCCGTTACTGATGTTAGTGGTCTCGTCGACGGGTGTGCTCCCATTTTCGGGTTCAAGTAGTTCTGGACAGACGAACACACAAATCATAATGTCATTGTTGATGGTGCATCACTGTAGGACTCATGTGCCCAAGTCATAATGATATTTTACCTGAACTTCGATTTCAAAAGCTGGAGTGATGGTCATTTTGTTGCAGTTTGTTTCAACTTCAACTTTGCAAAACTGGCAAAATGTAAAACGTCCGTCCCACCGAGGTTTCAGTTAGAACATTCGTGCACTCGTAGGTGATGTTCGACGTTAGATGAAGTTCAGTCGTGAATTTGCTATGCAGAGCTCAAATTGCGGGATGGCGACGCAGGCTGAAGACAGCCACATCGTCGAGACCAAGCGGCCTATCAAGTTTTCAACTAAAGATGGACATCGTGCACCTCCTCCACCACCTCCTCCGGTGGTACGCACTACGAGTTGTATGCAACAGGTAGCCGATGCAGTGTTGGAGTTGAATCGCGAGTTGGTGGCCCAAAACATTTGGTTGAGAGAGCAACTTACTGCTGACATGAACAAGAGAAAAAGTGAAAAAATTGAAGATGACGAACTGAAACTAGAAAACGAGAGATTGAGACGACAAGTTTCGGACCTCGAGTGCAAGCTCAAAAAGAAGAAAGAGATCTCGCTGTTATCAGCAAAAGTTGTTGACAGTCGGATCGCTTATCGTGACAATCAACAGTTCGTCGAGTACAAATTACAACTCGAGACCGATTGTCGCGGTACGCTATTCGTCTGGCACCGCTATAGCACTTTCAGGAATCTGGCGGAATCGCTGCAGACCAAGCAGGGGCACTCGAGGAAAAGTGTACCGGAACTGCCATGCAAGCAGATATTTGGCAATTTCTCGGAAAAGGTTATCCATGAGCGCTTGGTGAAATTGAATCAGTTCCTAGCTGCTGCAACTCACGGTGATCACCTTCACTGGGGAATTCGTGTAGATGCTGATACGTGCGTATACAAGCGGCGTAAGAAGTCAACCATTCCTCCGTCGTCAACGCTAACAACAAAACACTGGACGTTGCCATCGAGAAAGAGCGACGTGGGTCAATATGCAATTGTTGAATCCGCGAAGGTTGTCGACAGCCGAGTACAGCAGACAGTAGAGAGACCGTTTATCGAGTATGAGTTCAAGCTCAAGACGGAGACCAATAACACGGTGCTAGTGTGGTATCGCTACAGTTCCCTGTATGGCTGGGCAGAGTCAATTCAGGCATCCAATCCGTGCCTTAAAATCCCGCAACTTCCAAAGGAGGATCCATTTGGGAGCTTCCCAAAGCACATCCAGGACCAAACAGTCAAGCTAAATGCGTTTTTCAAGAAGCTTGTAAAGTCTGAAAGACTCCAATGGGTTGCCAGAGTTGATGACGACGAATTTGTCTGCAAGCTTCAAGTGAAAGACGCAACGTTGGCAACACCAACATCCTTTGAACAAGACTTCGATCCTCTAGCATCGGCCTCGAAGCTCTTTCCACTAAAGTCCTTTGTGCATCGACACAAACGCGTGAGACTGTACAAACGCACGACAGCCCCAGCCATCTGACAGTGCCATTGCGTAACTACATGTGCCTGTATTTCATCATTTCTTGTAGTGAATCATGATCAACAGAGTTCCATTCCATGAGTTCAATCAGTGCAAGTAACGTGAATTGCTACACTCTCAATCGGCC
Source organism: Phytophthora palmivora (assembly GCA_008079305.1). Taxonomy (NCBI): domain Eukaryota; phylum Oomycota; class Peronosporomycetes; order Peronosporales; family Peronosporaceae; genus Phytophthora; species Phytophthora palmivora. Next base: position 87,304 of record VOQZ01000312.1, on the reverse strand, counting down.
ACACTACGCGGTACGAAGGATGATGTGCACGCCGCTGTCCGTGTCCACGACGTCGCTCAGCTCACCCACCTTGAGTGCGAACCTGAAATCAACATCCGTCAGTCCTGCATACCCTCTTCTTCTCTTTTCTGTAACTCACGTGGCATCCTCGAAAGGTTTCTGCATCATGCCGCGACCGAAAGGACCGAGGTCACCACCACGAGTGCCGCTGTTGCAGTCGCTGTACTCCACCGCCAGATCTTGGAACGTGGCTTGACCAGACACAATCTGAGCCCGCAGCTCTGTCAACAACGACAATAGTTAGCTCTTAGCATACAAAACAGTAGATGTTGTCTGCGCACCAAGAAGCTTGGCGATGGCTTCGTCCTTGGAGCGCGTGATGTTGTCGGACAGACGCGACGCTGCAGAGGATTGTCAGACGCTTACAAACAAAAGGAGATCCGTCATGGTACGTACCGGGGCGACGCGAGCCGCTGTGCTTGATCAGCAGGTGAGACGCTCGGACTTGCTCTATACATAACAGCGTTAGACTCCATCAAACAGCTACCACAGCTGCATCACCGCACCGGCCATTGTTGCTACAGTTTGGTTGTGCTGTTGAAGAGGGGAACGATCTTTCCGCACTTAATTGAAGTTAGTGTGGAAACTTCATATTGATGTGGCTGACACTAAATTAACGTTGACACGCACGACCATCATTCTCGGACAGCAATCCAAGCCGCACAACCTTGTGCGCACTCTCATGTGGACCCAGGACTTCGTGCGCGTGCTGCAAGGCGCCAGTAAGGTGGCGGAGCAGCTCGCACGTACACAAGGACCCGATGTCGCAGCCAAGAGCAGTCAACTGTCCAAGCACGCGACGGAGCTTGCTCGTTTGGTGCCGTATTTCCTCAATGGCGAGGGCTCGACACCCTCGACACCACCTTCTGCAGCTTCTGAGCCGGTGAAGACGGAGAACAAGACGCAAGAGAAGACTCAAGTGCTCAAGGAGCATGTAATAACACCTACAAACCCGCCACAAGCTCCCGAGTTGAAGGTCAAGACTGAACCACTCAAGATTAAGCTGCCAGAAGTGGAGAAGAAGCCCGAACCTCTGAATGTGGCACCTCCTGTGGTGGACGAGGAACTCCCACGGAAAGTGTGGGAGGAGAAACACGTGCCGTCGTCACCGTTGTCCCGTATTTTGGGCTTCGGCGGCCTTGCGGCGAGACTTGCAGTTGGCACAGCAGCTGAGATCGTACGTAGTGGAGGCAAGAACGGCACCTATAATGCACTGGTGTCTGACTCTAATGCAGAGAAGCTAGCGGAAACGCTATGTACGATGCGAGGAGCGGCGCTGAAACTAGGGCAGATGTTGAGTATTCAGGACGAAGCAATGATCCCGTCGAAGCTGGCAGTAGCACTGGATCGCGTCCGTGAGAAGTGAGATCATCGATTTATGAGAGAGGATTGCTGGTGCTGATGACTTACTGTGAATTCGATGCTTTAGTGCTCACGTGATGCCGAAGGACCAGCTTTACCACCAACTCGAGACCGAGCTCGGTGACGACTGGCTCAGCAAGTTTCAGGAATTTGATGATGTTCCTATTGCCGCTGCGTCCATTGGCCAGGTACGCTTGCTTGAAATGTCATTTTGATATTTGTTGGACAGTAACGTAATTGGTGTGCATGCATTTGTTTGCGGAATGGTTTAAACAGGTACACCGCGCTACGCTGCTGAATGGTGACCGTGTGGCAATCAAGATTCAATACCCAGGCGTGGCCGAGTCCATCGGTAGCGACCTGTCTAACCTCAAGCGATTGGTGACGTACACTAACATCCTGCCGCGTGGACTGTACATTGACGAGATCATCCGCGTGGGCAAGGAAGAGCTCACTGCCGAGTGTGACTACCTCAATGAGGCGGAGAACCAAGAGCGTTTCAGAGAGCTAATCGAGCAGAGTGGTATGAGTACAAAGTACGTTGTGCCGCGCGTGTACAGTGATCTATCTACATCGCGTATCCTGACGACGCAGTTGATCTCCGGCGTTGCAGTGGACAAGGCGGTGCATCTCTCTCAAGATGTGCGCAACAGCATTGCCCGCCGTATCCTCAAGCTCACAATTCACGAACTTTTCAACTGGCGGTTCATGCAAACAGACCCGAACTGGAGCAACTTTATGTACAACGCATCTACTGACACAATCGGACTCGTGGACTTCGGCGCTGCTCGCGAATATCCGAAGGCTTTCGTCGACGACTACTTCAACATCGTATGGGCTGCTGCGAACGAGGACGAGAATACACTCGTGGATTATTCGATTAAGATGCACTTCCTCACTGGCGACGAATCTCCAGCCATGAAGCGAGCCCACGTTGCAGCGGGTATGGTTGTTGGTGAGCCCTTCCGATCGCACGAGCCTTTTGATTTTCAGAAGAGCAAGCTGACGACTAGACTTGGTCAACACACAGAAGTATTCATGCATGGCCGCTTGACACCCCCGCCACAAGAAGTCTATTCCCTGCACCGAAAGCTTGCTGGTGCTTTCCTGATGTGCATCAAATTGCGCGCTGTCGTGCCTTGCCGGGATGTCCTTGAAGAAGTACAGCGCCAATATTACTCTTAGCCGAGATCTCTCAGCAACCAAGACCAAAACGATAAGGAGTGCGCCAATGCGCATGACTGCCGCTTAAATCAATGAACTTTAGACGGAAATGTGACTTGGTGTCAGGAAACTATCTGGTTTTTCGATCGCAGTGATTCAGTCTTCGGCCCTCAAGTAAGAAAGGTAGGTTTGTCAGTTGATTCTATGCAGAGCAGTGAATCTCACCTTTTGTGATGTTTCGAGAAAGGCAACCACGTTAATTCTCTCAACGCTCTTGCGAGTCGCGAAGAGCTCTCATTCTCAAGCCGGATATCGTGTTGGAAGCTGTAATTGAGGTCGTCTTTTCAATATGTTCCTAGCGCAAATTCGCATGGCAGCCGCGGAGAAGGTGGAATGTCGGGCTGGAATTCTTCGCCTCATCGGGGTAAAGTACTGTACTGTAGTCGCTTAGTCGTTTGGCTTGCTCCAATTGAAGAGGAACTGATACACTTTTGGTGTTTTGGCGAAAGGGAGACTCGCTCAAGCCGACTAGACAGTGGGTGAACGACGAGCTCGAGGAACCACCGGAGGAACCAGAAGTACGGGTACGCAATTTACGTTCCAATCCCTGTATGTTGGACGCAGTGAACGGGTTTCTCACCAAAGTGGTAGGATGGTACTTCTCTGATAAACCCAGTAGGGACCGAAGAAGGTGATAGCGTTGACACTCCACGAAGTCCAAAGGCAGAGGACCCACTTGAGCGCTATCGAAAAATGCTCAAAGTTGGAGTCCCGCGGCCAACTGTTGAAAAGCGAATGCACAATGACGGATTCAACCCGACTGAGCTCGATGGTCATGCTCATGGTGGTGCTACTCACGTCGAGCATGATACTGATGCATTGGATGTTGCTGTGGCCACAACTAGGCGTCGCAGATGGCATTGGAGTGAAGTTCCGGATGCCAACCGAGCCCCACCTCCTCCGAATGGGTCTATTTGGACTGAGGTTAGCGAGGAGAATGCCCACCAGCGCATCTCTGCTCCGTCACAAGCCCACATTCGGGAGCTCTATGTGAGGGATATTGATAACCAAATGGAGAGCAGTGAACGTGAATCTCTTGCATCGATGACAAGTGATCCTGAAGTGGCTTCGGCAATTCAGTACACTCCTCTCTCTGCGAAAACAGACAAGTTGCGGGTGATGAAAGGCAACAAGGGAACAAACCTTGAGTTCGCAGTAAGCCATCTCACACACTCATTCGCCAAGGTTGCGAAGGATGTGAACATCCTGACGGCTATGTACCTGCAAGTCACGGACATCAAGACGATTCTGGCGATGTGGCCCAGCATGGCTGAGCAAATTGCTCTCGATGAGTACTCGGGAGATTTCGAGTTACTCGGACGTGTAAGTTGCCCGGAACGATATCGCGAGATTCCACACGCTCATTTTTCTGATGTGTTTCGCATAGTGTGAGCAGTTCTTGGTGACTATCCGCGCAATTCCAATGGCGAAGGAGAAGCTCCAATGCCTCCTACTGAAACTGGAGATAGCCTCACGAGCCGAACACCTCAAGTACGATCGATTGCTTGTATTCAAGCTACGAAGCAGTGAAATCGAATGAGGACAGGGAGTCAGGACTAATAGGTTGTGCATTTTTGCATCGTTGCAGACAAACGGTGGAACTTGTGACCCGAGCGCTCAATCAAATCTGTACGAGCTCCAAGTTCACTGAAGTGATTAGACTCCTTCGGGACTTCGGCAACCTTGCCAACGAAGAATTTGCGGTAAACTACAAAACTCGGTTCTCTCTGGAGTCGTTGTTGAAGATGGATCACACGAAAGCATTCGACAAGAAAACCACGATCTTCGATGGGTTCTTGCAAGTCCTCCGTGTACGACCTCATACACAATGACGTTTGAAAACAATCTAACTTGTGCAAATGTTTTCAGACTGAAGCGGATGGACAGTTCGCTAACTTCTACGACGAAGTCAACCTGGTCATCCAGTGTAAGGGTGTATCTGTAAGCGGTCTAATGTCAGAGATGAATCAGCTTCGCGAGGGGCATCGACTCGTGAAATCAGTTGCTCTGGCAAGTGGCACTGCCACCAGCGAAGGAGCTGAACTCGCGCAAGTAGCCTTCAATCAATTTGCCGACGAAATCGACGACAAGCTGCGTGGTGTACAGGCGAGCTTCGACGAGATGGAAGCAAGCGTAAGTGTTCTCTGCAATTGCTTGCACTCCAACGTTAATCCTCTCTCTATGCGCCAGCATCGCAAGTTCGTGTCGTGGTTCGAGGAGAATCCCAGCATTCCGCTCGACCAGCACCTCAAAGCGATTGCCCACTTCGCGTCGAAAGTCAAGGACAGGCACGCCATCCTCAGTTGGGCAAGCAAGCAGTAGTCGAGATTTAACACCCATATTCAACAGCATTGAGCCGTTGACAAGAGCTGCACTTGCGTCAGAAACGCTTCATTTCACAGTAAGACTTGTCAGCCATTGTGGTCTGGAACTGAGCGATATATTACGAGTTGGCTAGCTAGTAGTGTGGCAAATATGATACAGGACGACACAGCGTCCATAAGTTATGTGACTGATCCTGATTCTAGAGTCCGATCATGGAGGCGTTCTTGCAGATGAAGAGCATGAAGCGGTTGCGGCACTCGCGGAGCTGGTCCTGCATTTCGACGAGCGCGAAGTGGTTGTAGTGCACGCGGCAGAGGTACTGCATCATGGTAAGCATTTGCTGACACATCTCGCGTATCTGTGGCACAGTGAGCGGCTGGGACGACGCCATGAGCTCTCCGATCTGTTCCAGCGCGGCCGAGAAGTTGCGCACGGGCGCGTCGTCACACTTGAGGTCCTTGCAGAGGTCTACGGCCACGAACAGCAGCAGCTCTAGCTCCTCGCGCAGCAATGTGGCTTCCTCCAGCACCATCTCGTACTCGAGCTCGGTCCACGAGCAGCGCGCGCGCTTCTCCCTGCAGTCGTCGCCTAGCACGATCTTGCGCTTGCGGCTAGTGACGGGCGCCAGTGACTGATGCTTGTCTACGAGCAGCATGCTGGTGGTGGTGAAAGGTTGGAAAATGGTGGCTATCGCAAAGAAGCGTGCAATCCACTTGCACTTGACGAGGCACTTTGGTAAATGAGCTGCTGCCAGGTCGCAACACGGAGATGAGCGGCATCAAATATTTTGGAGCCGGATGGCGTGAAAAATTGAGCTGTGGACGAAAATTGAGGAACAGGAATTGTTTACTTATTTTTAGTATGGTTTGTCGTAAGTTGATTTTGTCTCTGCAATTGTTGAGTTGCAGCAGCGGCAACCTAATAACTTGCTGCAACATAATTCGAGCTGACTCATGAAATGCCAAAGCAAAAATTCGCGTTTGCTAACGTGAGGATGTCGACTTCCATCTGACCGAGTTTCTCGCTGCCTAGACCCAGCTGGTATAAAGTTTGGGTGACGCCTTCACAATGCGACCAAATATCGCACCGGGAAACTTTCAAAGCCTGGGTCTTTTTTCTCAACCAAAATCCTCTGTATCTGATTTCGACTGCAGCATGACCGCGTTGCTCTGACCTCCACGACCGGTGTGCAAGCAGTACAGCGAAGCCACCTCGATCGAGCAAGCGACGCTGAATAACGGTTGCAGGGATCAAGTACACTCGGCACAATTTTTGCAACGCGACACTGGTTGCAGTCGACGGTGGCCGTTGCCCGTTGCGTTTTCTGCTTGAAGCGTCTTCAATCGCTTAGACCAGAGAAACTGTTCGTCTCAGCCGTTTATCAAAGCAAGAAGCTCTTCACTGCGCCAAACACGGCTTTTTCTTGGCCGATCTATTTGTAAACGTGCTGGTGGTTCGTCAGAAATTTTCGGTCCGTTGGGGTTTATAGTATCAGAAAGACATCAGCACCAGCCAAGTGCGCTCATGTGTTGAGGACGTCCCGATTTGCTGTGCCGGTGGAGCACAGCAACTCGCATGTTGATGCCGTTCTGCGCCACCACATGGTCAGAGAATTTAATCGCTCAGAAATTCGGTGGGGTCCGCCCTACAGCCCAACGTGGCGCGAAGAACGGTACAAGTGGAACGAGCTGTGGTTCGAATTTGCTTTGAGTGGACGCCATGGACTGTACCACAGTGCTGCATTCCGATCTTCGAATTTTTAGTTGAAGCTGAACCGGCTACCAACTCAACTAGTCGGAACATGGCTACACTGCGCATCTTATAGCACGTTAGTCTACGCAGCTCGCTCAAACGCATGGTCGGGCACGTTTCCAGCACGAGTGTTGCCAGCGTCCCATGTGGCCAGCAGCTTGCAGCAAGAGCAACTGCACTCTCTATGAATCATACGGAGTGCAATAGGCTAGGATTTCATGTGAAACTTACACTTTAGTCTGGACTCGTAACGAGAACACGGATGTTAGGTACTTGTTTCCGTTGATGCTTCGATCCAGGATTGTGCTTGGTAACGAGGCTACCAAAGTGCAAGGAAACTTCTCTATTGGGTGATCTGATAGCAACCTTACCAGGACTTCCTGTTCAGATCGTGGCCAACTTGGCACTGGTGGCAAGCATTTAAGGATATGACAGCATCCATGTCAGGCGCTCTTTGTGAGGATCGGGTGCTGCGACAGTAACGTTGGGAATCATTCAGCATCCTCAGAATTGCTACTGCATGTAAGCTTATGAGCATCGTTCACAACGTGTGAATTACAACATCACTGCAGGCTCCACACTCCAAATTTTAAATCAGCAAATTTCTGGATCGACATCAACTCCATCGCAAAATGTCGTTGGTTGGACTGTCCAGAAGCCTGGCAACGAAATTTGTCGTGTTGGCACGTGACGACACTTTTGCGCCTAAAGACTCACCTACGGGAACGCGCAACGATCGCTCCTATCCACATTAAATATTTGACTTCCAGGGTGTGTTGGCTGCAGGAACGAACTACTGATATCAAGCATCTCACCAAAATCCTGCTCCATGTCCAAGCGAGACGGCCATGGTTTGACTCCACAGGCACCGGCCTGTACCCATTAACAAGCGAAGTCAGGGATAAGTGTCCAACAAATAGGATGCCCATATATTGGAAGCGCCTGCTGCAGCTGTGAGAAACCTTGATGTATCCTTCCAGTCAACCATCTAGTTATCTGCGAGATCCTTTCTTGCCCTGTTTGACTTTCCTAGTGACAAGTGGTCTGCCTTGCATCAAAATATCCAGCGCCTTGCGGTTCAAACACTCGCCAGTGGACGTATCCAGCTGGAGTCGTCGACCCCCCAAAGCAAAACTATACGCGTCCTGACCATCATATCCAAGCAACTTGAAGTCTGCAATTAACACCATCAGCTTCAGCTCTCTATCCAATAGCCCCCTTACACACCTTTCGGAGCGACCTCGAGCACCTCCTTCACTCCAACACCCATGACTGACACACGCACAAACTCATTCGGGTCCCCCACTCTTCGACACGATACAACGTCCGTCACCATCCTGTCACACAGCCTCTTGGCACCAAAGAACACAGTTGCCGATGCGCTGCAAATGGCTCCAGTCGTCGTCAGCATCTGCAACACACAAAACTGTCACCAATCTGTGTCATTCTCTCAAATGAAATGCTCTTCACCTCAATCATGTTGACGCTGGCATCCGCCTGGTACACGAGACTCCCAGAGAGCAGTAAAGCACAGTACATTTGGAAGCGACTGCCCGGTCCCATCCAGCGCATCAAGTCTCCGCCGCAATTCTGCACAATTGGCGTCTCATGCACCTTCGACTTGTCCACGGGAACTCTGCTCCAATACTACGATTCAGCCTCTAGTTCCTCTCACAGTATCACTGCAATCTACTCTACCACATACTGGATTGTAGATTTGACAGCGAAGTTGCGTGTCTGCACAGCGGGCGCAACCAGCGAGCGGCTTAGTGACGTAGCTGCTCGCAGCATGATGTATGGCTGTAGCAATGATGTTGGACACACCATTTGTGTCAACCACATCAAGTGTGTACGCCACATCATGACCAATTCTTCATATTTTAGAGACAAGCGTCATGGGCGGGACTTCACTCGCTCGTGTGTCGCTTCGTGCCAAGACATCTCGCTTTCCGTGGCTCCTGTTACTTTGGTGGACACACGCGACCTTGTGGCTACGTTGCTGGCTTAAATTCTGGGTCCAAAGGCCTCTCATGCGCCTCGGAATCGGCTCTTTAGACGACGTTCACACTGTCGAAAAGGAACAAGACGAAACCGAGCGCCAACAAGACGTGGCGGTGCCGTGTGGACTCGTCAATAATGGCAATTTATGCTTCGTGAATGCTGTACTCCAGTGTCTTGCAGCAATTCCTGCCTTTTCAGACAGTGTGGACAGAGCTTTACGTATGCGCACACAATTGCACATCGTACGACAGCCAGACGACGCTCAGGTGCAAAAGCTGCTGGTGGCTGAGACGCTCGTGAGTCTGTTGAGAGGCATTTCGCCCATCTTTGACAGTGAGGACTTGGAGACGGAAGCTGAAGCAGGATATGAACGACACAGACACAACAGAGACGACAATCAACAGAAAATGAGGCGATTGAGGGCTGCAGCCAGTCGATGCACGTACTTGGTATCAAGTGCAGCTTCGAGACAGGAACAACAAGATGCAGAAGAGTTTTTGACGTTTTTGTTAGAGTTACTGCATGATCTGCTACGAGCTCCAGCACAACCGGAACGGTCGGATGAAGATGAACGACAACAGTTTGTGCAGTCGGAGACGGGGTTGTTGAAGAAATTAAGGAGTTATGATCCAAATGACCCGAGATCGTACATGCATGCTGTTGGTGAGTGAGTTTGGATGTGATGTGGAACTAATTGGACTGACGTTGAGACTGTGTGAAGCAAACCTTGGAGAAGTACGTTGGAGTTATTTTTTGAGACAGAATGCGTCGGTGATTACCGATCTGTTTTCAGGGCAGACTGTGCGCGGCTCTCAGTGCTGTAGCTGTGCAAACCTCACGTGCCTTCATGAAGAACAACGGTGAGTTGCATCTCAATTTGTTTCTCTGAATCATTAGACTGATTAAGGCATTCCATGTTTCCTGCTACTTGCAGAGTCGTTTCGCTTGCTATCACTTCAGGGAAGGGCGATCAAACCCTTGCTCAGTGTCTGGAGCGCTTCCGTCATCCGGAGCAACTGACAGGCGAGAATCGCGTGTACTGTGATGGCTATTGCCAGACTAAAACTACCCGCCTTACTCAAATTCTACTGCAACGAGTACCACCTGTGTTGGTACTCAGGTTGCAAAGATTCAAACACACTTCGCTTGGAGGACGAACAGAGAAGGTGGATACTCCGGTTAGCTTCCCGTGTGGAACTGAAGAGCTACTGGATATTACAAGTAATGCCTTTTTTCGGGACGAAGAAAAGGGCGTAAGGTTTGAGCTGGTTGCCGTATGCGCTCACCTTGGAGGATCGATTGACTCAGGCCACTATGTTGCTTACGTAAGGCATCTAGATTCAAGACGAGATGCTGGATTCCTCATTCGTGGCTTCGGATCGACGATGAAGTCGTCGCAGTAATTGATGAAGCCACACTTCGTAGCGAAACGTTGACTTCTGCATACATGCTCTTCTACTCCCAAATGCCAAGGTGAGGAAACACAAATACACGAAATAAGTTGTTGTCCAATATTTTGCTTTAGTATTGAGTACAAGCAGTACTAAATCTACGAGGTAGTAAATTGGTTGAAGCTGCCCACGACATTTCATGTACTTGACGGCTTATATAAATGAAACCAACTCGTGCACGTAAGTATGCGTTGCCCTTCTTTGCTCTCGCATCTTACGACTACTTTTGGGTGGATATCCGAGAACTTCTCGGATACACCCAAAAGTGGCGAGAACCTTCATATCGTTTCTGTGTCATTATTTGTGCGTCTTAGCATTGTTTTGACATTACGCCTCGTCCAGAAACACAATATTGTGATGGCAGGCACACATCCCAAGTACCGACAGTATTTACCGCTTCACTCTTGATCATGGTCGAAGTCGTCCGAATGGCCGTTGCCATTAGCATCGACCTTTTCGTTTAGCAGCTGATTCTTTGCTGCAGCCGTCTCATCTAGGTAACGAATTTACTTCCCTACAATGTTTGTCAACAGCCAACCCTGTGTCATATGAACAACTCACCAGCTTCAACTGCAGATCCACTCACAAGAGGCCCCGGGAACGACACCACATCAACCACCACTGCCAAACCAATAAATGCCTTCGACACCATAACTTCCGTGAGAAGCCAATTTATACTTCGGAGTAAGTTTGGAGGTAGTGTTTTATTCCACATACTTCGTGAGTATTTTTGCGAAAGCTGTATGAAATCAACTTGGGAAAAACACATTTCTTTTATGCGGCCTTCCCAGGAAATGTTATCCGATAAACGATGGATTGACAGAAACGTATACAAACGGTATAAAGATGAAAATGCCTACCGCTCTACGACGCTGAAGTGTAAAAGTGGAACTGGTGGTAGTAGTCCAACACGGCAGTCGTTCCGAAACGGAATAACTTGCCCACACCTGGCACATAGTCCAGGACGTCTGCAACCTACAAAATCCCGTTAGCATGCTAGTTAATGTTTATGCACTTCACTACTCCAAATCCTACCTTTCCAGTCGCGGGCTTCGTGATAGTCGCGAACACTGGATCACGGAGCAAATAGAGAAGGAGGGCCATCTGTATAACAACGTTTGAGCACACCACCCACTATGCAGTGCGAATGTCGAACAAACCTTTCGGGCTGCAATTTCGTCTTTGGTCTTGTCACTCGGCACGGGCTTCAATGGTTCGATCGGCTTCACAGCAGCAGCAGATAAAGCCAAACTACATCACGAAGTCAATAACGTTAGATTGAGACGATGTGCATCCAGTTCAGCGAGGACGGACCCAGATAGTTCCACGAGAAGTGACATAATAACGGGTGTCCACGAGGTCTCTGGTCGGCGACGACGGAGTAACGCGTACACAACGGGTCGCAGGATATGACAGATCTCTCCCGCTACAAGAAGATCCTCACGCGAGCCCTCAGCAACTTCGATCGTCGCGTTCTATTGCGTCATACGATAGCAGACAATTGTTAACTGCAGCATTAACAAAAAACAGTGCATTTACCCACCTCGAACGTGATCTTGTTGGGAGCTTCATCGGCATGCTTGTCTGTCGTTGGTTCAGGTTCCGTAGTCGTAGCTAAAAACAATAGAGGAGCACATAACGAATCAGTGTGATATTTCACTACCTCTCTCAAGATCGAATCTCACCCTTTCCGAAGGTCTTGCCCGTACGTGCACCAGGCTGCTTAGTCTTTTTAAATCGCGCAAACGCCGAAGGCCGAGGTGCAGATTCCACACCCTTGTACTATTGCATCACAAATCTCGTAAGTCTCCTAGCAGTAACATTACACTTCATCCTCACCTTGCCGCCACGCATCAGCATAGCACGACGTCGTTGGGCTAGTAGTACTAAACGAAGCACACTCTTGATCATTTCCACCCACACAATGAGACGCCACTTCCCACATCGCCACCAACTCGACGAGCCACCACTTCCGCCAGAACTTGCACGTGTGAAATCAGCGACAATGGCACACGAACCAGACGTGTTAACCTGCGGTAAAGAGCCCTTAATAACGCCACGCATCAGTCATCGCATGACGAATCCACGCACTTTTCACAGTTAGTTGAAGGCTTTTTCTCGTTATTGTCTTTCTTCCACAGCACGTAGTCATGGTACAGATGCAGCAGCCCCACCAATGAGTAGCCAAACTGCGTCGCCACCTCTGGTTCCATCACACGCTTCTGTAAACAGTAGTATTATCAATAAAAGAGGCCGAATCTGTCAAAAACTATCCAAGCACGTACTGGGACGAGCTGCGGCGCCACGTAGAGTGTCGTCTCCACATTGCGAGCCAGACCAGTGTGGCTGCCAACCCACGCCTCGTAGGCTGCGAGAAGGGACGCAGTCTTGGAAATAGCAGAAGACTCAGAAGACGGAGGCACGATATGCGCGGTCGTGGTTGTGACTGTCTTGGTGGTTTTCGAGTTGCCATCAGTCGTCACTTCCGTCTCGACCGTCGTCTCCTTGTTCTCGTCCGTCATGTTAAGAGATTAATCTGCTCTGCTACCTCGTACCTTGAACAGCTACGTGTTGAGTAAACTGGATCAGATCTATAGGATCCCACCTACAGTTTTCAGCCAATGAAACGTGTTTATTGCCAGATTATAACCAATGAAAATGTTAAACATCGACATGAATTACGCAGTGGCAACTGTGGTGCCGGACGCTGAAGCGACCTATGCGCTGGTCAATGACCCGCAACATGTTGCTTTCCTGCAGAAACAATGCCGTATTTATGGCTCACCCGAAGGAACGACGACGGCGCTGCGTTTGGCACTGGAAGAGATGGCTGTGGGCATTGCGAAAGGGTTTCTTCGTCTCGAGACAACAGTCACTGTCTATGGTGATTATGAAGGAAAGAGACTAGTGGAAGAGATCACGTTGCAATTGACTAGTGATAAGAAGCGCCGAGAGGCTGGAGACACCTTTGCGTGGACACTGTGTACGTTTGTGCTATTTGTTCAGTATCTGGGGTTGCAATAAAATTATGGTCAATGGTTTGCTGCAGCACCGCAGCGTCATGACCGACTGCGAGTTTTCCGGGATCTATGGGAGCGAGGCTACGTCGTGACTTTTGGCTCGAAGTTTGGTGCAGATTTCCTCATTTACAAAGGTCAGAGAGGGGTTATGGTGAATTGGACGAAGTGTGACGGTTGACATTTACGTGGTGCACAGATGATCCTAAACGTGCTCATGCTGTGGCGTTAATCGTCGTGAAAGGTTTTGAAGAGGAATTTGCACGTTTAGACGTCGTTAGTTTCTGTCGTGTGGCGAAAATGGTGAAAAAGAAGCTCATGTTCGCGTGTGTCCAACCAAGTGATGCAGATAAGAACGACGACGAGAAGGGTGATAGCAAGATAGCGGATCAACAGAGGTGGCAGCAGACAAAGTTGTGTACATTTCACTAACGCATGCGCTGCTGGTGTCACGCCAAGAAGAAACTGGAGAGGAATGATTCTTGGTGTCGGAACGCTCGCTTTGGTACCTGATGGCTGTAGGTGCTACTAAGTTCCAATTTCTGCTGAGGAAGGGGTCTTCATGCTCACTTCATTCTGCCGAATTTTTTGTGCGATTTTCACAAGACACTCGGCATCGGCAGGAATCTGCGTGTTTTGGCGCAGATCCAGCGCAACGACTGTGCTATTTTGCTGTAAACCCTGAAGCAACATGTCACCATCACTTTCGTTTAACGCGTTGCTACTGAGGTCAACAGAGCGAAGTGCTGTTAGTGAATCACTGAAAATTTCGGCCAATGCCTCAGCACTCTCCTTCCCTAACATGTTGCTGCTCAAGTTCAGGTTGGTTAGGGAGGTGTGTTCCACTAGACCTTCCAGCAGCATCCGTCCACCATCATCAGTGAGACGATTCAGCCGGAGATCCAGCTCCACGAGGCTGGAGTTGTATTTGAGTCCACGACTGAGATACCGACCGCCTTCTGCGTGAATTTGGTTGTCACACAGTTTCAACGTAGTGATCACGCTTTCGGGGCCAAGTAGCTTGGACAATAACCTCGCTCCATGGTTGGTGAGTTTGTTGTGTGAAAGATCCAGTGAGGTGATGCTCGTGTTCTTTACTAAACCTGTCATCAGCATTCTCAGAAGGTCATCATCTAAGAGATTGCTAGGCAGCCATAGCGTTGTAAGCGTGCTCGTCATCTTGATAATATGCGAGAGGTTAGTCGCGTCGGAGATCTTCATTCCAAACAACATGCGCTCGTACTTCATCCCAATCTGCTTGACACCGTACGTCACACGAAGTCTGGTTAAGTTGCGCAGTTGTGCACATACCTCGTTCAAGTCAAGATGTGACAGAAGTTGGTTTATCTCCAGAGTAAATACATACTCGCTGGAAGCCTTGACGACGGCGAGTAAGTGGTCATGGTCATCCACAGATGGATCAAAGTCTTCAAGGAGATCCTGCAAGTGTTTCTCTAAGAAGAGCTGCTTCCACGTAAGTCCATGATCGGCGATCTGAATGTTCTTCCACTGTGTTTTACTGAGGCAGCAGCGCTTCCAGTAGTTCTCGTCCGTGACATTAGGTGCCGTTACACACACGTCGAGGTCCAAGGGCAGTCGAGCCATGACTTCAGGGAGGAATTGACGGGGTACGTTTTGGGCCTTTGGCTGCAGACGGAAGCCATCAGAGATGATCTTTAGACACATCAGCAGCAGCGACGGAATGGTGGAAGTACCGTTCTTGGAGTCACTATCCCCTGCGTGAGCATTCTGCACGACACGAGCACGGTACTTCTTCACTTGGTCGGACAAAGCACACACATCCGTCGTCGCACCTACAGTAGATGCAGAGACCATCACGCCGTTGTCACTAGCTGCAGCAAGCGACGATTCCCCCTACTACTTAAATAGCTGGGCAACGAATAAGTTGCCGTAGTTGAAGCTAACTTCAACTTGAAATCCCAGAGTGATGGTCATTTGGTTTCCCTTTGGATTCCGCATCCATTTCGAATTCCGCACTCTAGTGCGCAAGTGAAAGGGAGAAGAGAGATGGAGAAGCCTCAGGTAGAAGCAGCGAGCGGCAAATCGACTTTCGTTGAAGATGAGATCGGCGAACTGCGAAAGTATATCAGTGCGTCTTCCTCCTCTCATGGTCTCTCAGTCCTCTCTGTGAGTACAGCTAACGTTGCTTTTGGCCTGGTAGTGGAAATGATGCACACAGAGATGGAGCTCATGGAGAGTATCAAGCTGAATGAGCGCGACGTGGCAGCTGTGAACGCTCGTATCAAACACTTCAAGGTGCGGTAGGAAATCCGAACCAGCTACTATCAAGACACCTAACGTTATGTGTAGGAACTGATCACAGAAGAACAAGCTCGCTACAAGGCGTTGAAGAGAGAGTTAGAAGGTGATACCAATGAGCTTAAGAACCTCGAAGAGAAGCAAACAGGTAATGGTCAACGCTATGATCTGATTAACTCTGACCCTTGATTTACACGATATGAATGAGTAGTTACTGAAGCGAAGTATCGCCAGTTCCAAGGTAAGCACACATGAAGTGTCACTTATCACCAGCTTTCGTGCTAATTGGCGCTGCAGATGCCGTGGCACAACGTGAGAGTGAGGTGCAAATGCTTCGCGCACGGTTTCAGCACCAGCGTGCCGCTATGCTCAGCTTGAGGTGTCAGATCTTGGATGCTACTAAATCCTTGGAAAAGCTATCATCACAGGACGAATCGGTGGAGAAGGAAACAAATAAAGGTGCATAAATGCTGACTTTCACATGCGAAAGAAACAAATGTCTAACTCACGATTTATTATCTAGTTGTCATTGCTTTGGACAAATGCATTAAGCCCACAGCTCAGTGTGCTGCTCGCCAGAAGTTACGCGCCAAAATCAGATACACGCAGCAATTTATCGTTCAAATGGAAGAGGAAACGAGGCAACTTGTCGAAAAAGGAGTGAAGCTGAAGACCGAAGTTCTTTCGTACGAGCAGGAAGCTCACAAGCTACGTGAGTTGATTTTCTTTAAGGAAAAGGAATCTACCGTCTTGTTCGATCGCCTACGCGAGGATACTCTTCGCGTCATCAAAGAAAATGGTGCCTTATTTGAAACTTCGAAGTATTAGAAACACTTCTCTAAGCTCACATTTTACTGTCTCGTGTGTTCAGGAAAAATTGAAGGCAAACTGAAAGCCAAGCGCAGAAGGTTTCGACTGAAAATTAAAAACGAGATATGTTCGCTCAAACGCCGCATCACCTTCATCACATCGGGTATGCTTCTTCAGTCATTCTTCGTGTCTGACCTCGCGGCTGACGTTTTATGAATAAACAGAGCTCGAAAGAGGTCAGATGGCGAACGAGGATGCGCTATCTAATATCGATGCTTTGAGCTCCACGCGTGAAGAGTTAGAAAAGAGGTGTGGAAATTTGCTTACTTTTAAGGTGATATCAGTTACTCATATGGCTCAGGGTAAATGCGCGTAATGAGCAACTAGCTGCTGCAGAGGTATGGACTATTGATACATTTAGGGATTGACGAACTGTTGACGTCTTGAATGTTAGAATGCCATCGCAGACCTATCTATTTCAATCGCCAACTTCGGTCGGGAAAAAGGGGGCTTCGACACATCTCGGCTTCAAGAAGAGTTAACTTTAAAACGCGAAGCTGCTCAAATTGCTCAGCAGAAGTTGGAGGAGAAACAGGTATGCGTTCAATTATCTACTTTGTTTATCTCATGTTTATAGGACGGTGATGTATGTATGTAGCACCTCCTCAAGTTGCTGGAAGCTGACCAAACTCAAGTAAGTATTCTTGCTTTTCGATTAGCTGCACATTATGCTGACTGCATGCAGCTTGATACAACACTGGAGGACATTGGAGCTCAAATTGTGTCGGCAAAGGATACAATGTGTCGGTTGGATGGCGAACTTGTCTCTCTGGTTAAAGACAACGAGAAACAAGAGGCGAATATCAGAAACCTACGTACATCCATCAGCGATGTAAGCAAGAAGAACAACGATCTTCAGGCCAAATACAAAGAACACCAACGCAACAACAAAGGGAATACTGACATCCATTCGAAGCTACGCCGCCAGAAAGAATTACTACTCAAGCAAGAACGAGAAATGGCATCGGAGCTTCAGAATGCTGAGGACTTAAGCCGAATTTTAGCCGAAGGCATCAAGGTTTTTTGTATATCCTGCTTGCGTGCAACAAGTAACTGATTCGTTTTTGCGTGACGTAGTATGGGGAAGAGTATGCTCGTCAGCTGAACGAGTCCAACGCGATGAGTGAAGAAAAACAAAAACGCATCGAATTTGAACTTCGTCACCAGGAACTCAGCTTGCAACAGCAGTGCGCTCAGGAAGAGTCCAAATTCCAGGCAGATATCGCCGCTTGGGATGAAAAGGTATTCACATTTGTTTTTATTACATTCAAATAGTGAGCTCAATTCTTTGTGTTAGATCAAGAAAGTGGAGCTACAAATTCGTAGTCTTTAGGAACTCGCTGATCGAGTTTCCGAGAATTCTGTGGATGGTACGTATGCATTCATCTTTTGCATAAAGTCATCTGCGCCATTCTCGGAATTCTCCTAAATGCTAACTGATGGTTAGCCGCGATTCGTTTTGCCTCACTTCCTGAATTTCGTGCGAGCAAATAATGAAGTCGTTTTACTTTAGCTTCGTTTCGATCTTGTTTGCGGTATCGATGGCAGCAGATACTCCAGAACTTGCAACTCCGCCGAAGAGTGGTCACGACGGAAATACAGAAATGAACGGATACGGTGGTGATCTCGGTGGAGTTGGTGGTCTCGGTGGCCTCGGTGGTCTTGGT
Organism: Phytophthora palmivora; assembly: GCA_008079305.1. Lineage (NCBI taxonomy): Eukaryota > Oomycota > Peronosporomycetes > Peronosporales > Peronosporaceae > Phytophthora > Phytophthora palmivora. Next base: position 69,295 of record VOQZ01000312.1, on the reverse strand, counting down.
GGTCTCGGTGGTCTCGGTGGACTTGGTGGACTCGGCGGCGTCGGCGGTCTCGGTGGAGTTGGTGGGCTCGGTGGAGTTGGTGGGTTCGGCGGAGTCGGCGGACTTGGCGGGCTCGGAGGAGTTGGTGGGCTTGGTGGTGTCGGTGGAGTTGGTGGACTCGGTGGAGTTGGTGGACTCGGTGGTGTTGGTGGGGTTGGCTACCGTCGTAAGTTTGATTTTGGTGTCGGTGTACATCGATGGAGAATGACTAACCTATTACTCAATCGCTGACTTGATGCAGGCCTGCGGGGTGTTAGCAATGAGTTGGAAAATAAGGACGTCGACTTGCCTGATGACGAGGTCGTTGTCGCTGGTGGAACTGCTGTTCGTGGCGGTGTTGTTGCTGCTCCCCCACGTTATCGTCGTTGGTACTGAGCTTACGTGGTGCCACCTGCTCTGCTCAAGTCTTTCTAAGTATTTTCTTGATGTTTGCTGAAGCGGTCATGAGTGTAGTCGTGATGAAACCTCATGAACAAATGGATGTTGCGCCTTCCTGGTGCTACTATTTTCAAATTGTTGTTCATTGTTTAAGAATGCTAATATCTCCTTCCCTCTGGCGGAAAATGAGTGTATGTCGAGGTAGATGGAGCGTCATAGTGCACCACGCTGCGCCAGCATCCCCCATTAGAATTATTAGAACGTCGACATTCCTGTTGTTCCAACTGATTGCTTGTCGAGTTCTCCTCCATTGATCGTTCTTGTACACTCGAAGATTTAACACGAGGCCACATCGTCTACTCGATCTTGAGCACTTCGATCTCGAAAATGAGCGTCGAGTTCGGCTGAATCGTATATTTTCCAACATCAACCACACAGTCAAGGAAACAATAAAAATGATACATAGTATCGTAAGCTCATGCAACTAATTGGTAGAAAGGATATCCCCAGGCTGGGAAACCGCCAGCTCCATACGCGTAGTCGGGTGTACAAGTGAGACGCGCCTTTTCTCCGAGTTTCATGCCCAAAACGCCTTCGTCCCACCCCTTAATCACCTGGTTGAGCCCAACCTTGAACGTGAAAGGCTTCTGGCCAGGATCTTTGGTGCTCCAGAACTTTTGTTGCAAGTCGCGGTCCTTGCCATAGCCCGTGCAGTGCACTGTCACGGACGCGCCTTTGGTGGGCGTCGGCCCGTTGCCCTCTGATAGAATCTCCTTAGTCACGCCCATTGCTGCTTGATTGATCTTTGGTTGGGAGATCAAATAACTTCTGATACTACTCTATAGATTATTTAATGTGGTAGAACGTAAAATAAGCGATAATGTAGGTGGATAGAATGCAACATTGCTGAACACCAAAATGGGATCTGCATCGATGCATTTCCTAGCCCATGAGTCATGGGTTTCGCCAGTGGATTTTCAGTGCCGCTCGTCATATTCGCGTAGCATCGATTATGCTTTTCTCGGTGGACAAGTCTTGTCACAAGACAGTCGCCTTCAACGCTATTGTCGATTGTGAAGAGGTCCTGAGCAGGGCGCATTGCCACGTTAATTCGTGTGCCTTCCTTTCCTACTTGACACAGTTTTACTGCAGTGTAGCTTATAGCAGATGGCGAGACTTTCGCTAGTTGGAGTCGCATTGCTCACTTGTTGCATGGGAGCTGAAGTCCAGCCGGGTGCTGCGTCAGGTTATCAACACTATCGCTGTCACACGCTGTCGCTCGCCCCTCTTTGGCCGTACTACACTTGAGAAATGGCTCAGGCCTGATAGAGTAGCATCTGCCGGGGGATCCCCGGTGCATCATCTCCACCCGACTCTTATCTATCATCGCGAAGCACGTCGTCCTTCCTGTCATTGCGCCATTTCACCATCGAGGACAAACAACTCGCAGCAGTTGAAGCCCGTGCACATCCGAGATTTATCTCGCATTGTGCCAATCGACTCACCATGATGCACGAGGAGTTGGTCACCAAGTATTCATGCAACACGAAGCCCCTTTCGAACGTGGACAATGTCACGTCGCCCTCCTCTACGCCACAGAAGCCCCACAAATGCCCACAACGAGGCTGTGGTCGACAGTTTAATCGGAAGTACACGCTGGTAGAGCACATGAAAACCCACACGGGCGAGAAGCCGCACGTGTGTCCTGTTCGATCCTGCAGCAAACGCTTCAGCACGTCCGGGAACCTCTCCCGCCACAAACGCCTGCACGGTGTCATCAAACCACTCGAGTGTCCTGTTGAAGGTTGCTACTGCACGTTCCCAAGTGACAACAAACTCGATAAACACATGCAGTTCCATCTAGGGAGCCCTGTGCACGTGTGCACCATTGGCACTTGTGGCAAGACCTTCAGCACCACAGGGAACCTGAATCGCCATGTCAAGCATCACCACCCGAACGAGACATTGCGTCCACTTCCACCACCACCGCCCCACACCCCCCTGCTGATCCAGCCGCCTCCACTCCACGTACAGATCCCGTCGCAACAGGTACAATACCCAGTGGACGTAGGGTATCAATTCCCGAGTCCGCGTGTCGTCAACCCTTCAATGAAGCGGGTGCTGGATGTCCCGCCATCCTTCGCCCCTGGTATGGCACAGCAATATTATGGTCGATGGAGTGGCGAGTTCCCTCGTCCGAACCTGACGCAGGTTGTGCCGTCTCAGCTTCCGTCTCCTATGGGAACGACACCCCGAGGGACTCGAAACCTGGGAATCGCTGACGTGTTGTCGTCCATTTTCGACGAAATGGAGTACGCGACCACGGACCCGGAAAAACCACTGCCCGCACCGCCACTTCAGTCGCAACCGCAAAATTTGCTAGACGATATGGTGAACTTCCATGTTGCTCACATTGAGCTGTAAGAGTTTCAGGAGATGTCGTCAATAGGAGTAATAACTTAATGAACACAGTTGTGGATGCACCGTTGTCAAGAGTGTCCTGATAGCAAAAACATACCTTTCGGTATATGTACCCTGACAGGCACTCGCGTTATCACTAGCGATCGTTTCGGTAGTTTGGAATTCATTTTGGAGCGGTGGTACGGCACAGAATGGGAAGATTATTTTTCGGGTCTTTTGCGGGTCTGGTAAGGTGTCGGGTCGGGCATGGATATTTAAGTGGTCGGCTACCGGGTCAGGCTTACCTTCACCTGACCCGTAAAATATGGCTCGAGCAGTTAAAGTATCGGCAACTCATTCATTAGTTTAACTTAATCTTACATCTACATGACACAGAACACTACTTTGCTTTACGACATGTGAGTGACATGGAAGTTGATCATATCGTCGAGGATACTGATCTTGCAGGGGTTTCCAGAGTTCTCGGGCTGCTCGGGTTGTACCACAGCTTCGTCGAAGATCTCGGTTAGCACATCGACCATCTCGTCCGAACACCAGGTCGTCGAAACCTTCGAAGCAGTCATCTGGAACGGTTCCGGGGAGAAGGGTGGTAGATTGGTTACATCAATGGCAGGTGGTTGGGAGACTTCTATGCTGCTTTCAAGTAGTAGCGCAGTGTATGATGACGTCGACTGTTGCTCGGCACTTGTGGGGCTCGTTTCACTGAACTCGGACGACGATGAACTGGTCGAAACTTCATCCAAATGCTGGTGCTTGACGTGGCGGTTCAGGTTGCCCACAGTGCTAAAGGTCTTGCCACAATGATTAATCGCACAGACATGGACAGCACTTCCGAGGTGGAATTTCATGTGCTTCTCGAGCTTGTTGTTGCTCGGGAAGGAGCTCAAGCATCCTTCGACGGGACATTGAAGCGGTTCAATGTATCCGTGAAGACGTTTGTGGCGGGACAAATTCCCGGACGTGGTGAAGCGCTTGGCGCATGCTTTGACAGGACACACGTGGGGTTTCTCGCCCGTGTGGGTCTTCATGTGCTCGATCATAGTGTACTTGCGGTTGAAATGGCGGTCGCAACCCGGTTCCGTGCAGCGGTGCACAGTGGGTGTCAACGGTTTCGCCCGAACGACGGAGCTCTCCGTCTGAGGCAATGGCGCTGACGCTGAGCGTTTGAGCTCAATAGCACTCTCGAAAGTGGCGGTGGGGGAGGCCAACATGCTTTGAACCGGCTTTAGAGAATGCCAAAATGGCGACTAATAAATCAACGGACAGCAAGGGCAACCGGACGACGCCGGACCGGCCGGTGCTGGTCTCGTCGACGCGAGGTGGGACCGGCAAAAGGACGGCGGACCACAATGGCATCAGTCGACAGCAGCTGGTCCTGAGATGTGCTGTACAAGTCGGCGAGACGTGTGACTCGGCGATACCAATTTGCACACTAGAGAAAGTAGCGCGGTGGCAATGACAGCTTGGAGAAATCCATCGACAACCAACCGACAGAGACGTCGCGTTGACCGTGTTGCACATGGCTTGGGCACATCCTACAATCCAGCTGAGACTTGTCGCCATTGCACCAAGTGGAGCATCAACGCGGTATACTACGATTACCCCCCACCATGTCCACTTTTCAGGCGGTCGAAACAACTTGATTGAAATGCTCACTGACCGCTATCTTGAGACGGGTGCCACTGCGCAGAGGCCGGTCGTGTTCATCGCCATCGCAGTGACGCGAACGGCAATACGCAAACTTCTTGGCTACCAGGATTGCTCACAATACCCAGGGAGGATACCTCACAACTGACGTGTGGTGTATACCTGTACTTGTACTCGGAGGACTCCAAGTCTTCTGGAGCGTCAACAATGGATCGTACGTGTCAACAGAGACACGACGCGCCACATTAGGGTATCTGTCCCTGCATCATCCATCGACATGGAGTAGTCCGATGTCTCGGGAGGCACGCTATCACGACGATGGGGCACATGGAGAGAGCTCCAGGCAGGAGTCCAGCCGGTTAGTCCACCCTCTACGAGATGCCCGATAAACTTCATCTTCAGATGAGTCCTCCAGTTTGTGCTGTTCGAAAGCTTTGGCGAGAGCCGGCGCGGCATAGTACACTCGAGAGTGCTACTCTGCGTGTGTGTCATACGGGGAGGAGTTGAAGTGTTGATGTGAGCACCGCTTACTGCTGAGCAGCGCTGGTGGCCGTCGTCGGCTGGAGCGGCACGTGCGGTGGTCGATGTAAAGCCAGCCAAGTCATGGCCACCACGCTCGATCGAAGCAGCGAAAGCCTCTGTAAACTGCGAGGCGACAACATCAACTTGATGGACAGCGCGGATCGCCAACGACTTGGTTTTGGCTTGGATCTACAGCAAATCGACGCGCCATAATCACCGCGAACAGCTTCACAGCTCACTTTATCAGTTGCAGGCTTTCAACCACGAAACAATCTCGCATAACCAAAAGACATCAATGACAGACACTTCCGCTGCCGCCTCTGACGACTTGCTCTTCCACCGCTGCCCTGATCCCAGCTGCCGTCGCCAGTTCAGCCGCAAATACTCGCTCAGCGAACACATGAAGACACACACGGGTGAGCGGCCGCACGTTTGCCCCGTGCGCTCCTGTGCCAAGCGATTCACGACGTCCGGGAACTTGGCACGCCACAAACGCCTCCATGGTTATATTGAGCCCATCCGATGTCCTGTAGACGGCTGCATCTGTACCTTCCCGAGCGACACTAAGCTCCAGAAGCACATGAAGTTTCATTACGGCGGACCTGTGCACCTTTGCGAGGTGCCTGGGTGCGGCAAAACCTTCACCACCACGGGCAATCTCAATCGACACATGAAGAACCAGCATCCCGACGACTTTGCACTACAAGCGCTCAGTGCTACAACCACAGCAGTAGGCACTCAAAGCCCCACGACAACGGATGCGTGGTGCCCGGAATCGCAGGTTGTGGCACCACAAAGCCGCTTGAAGCGAGCATGGTCGACTGGAACGAACCCGTTGCCGGCGGAATCGTCGACGAATTTTAGTCGGAAAGACGACGCACACCTGGACGTGCTGGATGAAACGCTAGACAACCTCTCAGCACTCCTAATCGAAACCGGCCTTGATGGCACTTCTAGTGACAGGAAGAGCAACCTCGTGGATGATATCGTCCGCTTCCACGTACAGCAGCTCGGCTATTCGTAGACGCATAGAACTTAAATTTTCATGGACTAAATACCTAATTGACTAATGATCTTCCACTTCAACATGCACGCATCTTATTCTTGAGTATTGGTTGACAATTGCTAGAGCATCTAGTGAAGCATCAGATCGGCGGAGCTGTAGAGACAGCAAGCTTTTCCTTCTACAGCGAACTTAACGTCACGACATTGTTGTTAACAGCCCTCGTCCAAGTCGAGTGGCTCCGCGATGTAACCACAACAGCTTGATTCGCTATCGACAGGATCGTGTCCTCTTCCGACCTTGGCAAAGCCTGCGATGGATCTTTGCCTTGGATCTCAGGGGATGCGTCTGTTCACTGCGCGTTGATGGCACAGGTGGACCACGAACAATCAGCGTTGATGATGCCTCGCACCGCGTGACCACAACGCAGTGTTTGACTGCTTATCTGCTGTGGTGGTGCGAAGTAACGGCAACTCACGGGCAAGAAAAAGTGGACAGGAGACTGTCCTGGCTTGGCCCGACGGAGACAGCAGCACGATGGTCGCGCGACGATATCTCAGGCTAGGCGACTTACGGGCCTCTACGAACAGCAGAGCGCTGTCACACGCCGTTCGGCTAGCTGAGCTCCAGACGTCTCCGACTCGATTGGTAACGGTCAAGTAGTCGGAATTGACTTGGTTTCACTATGCTGAGACATAAAAAGACGCGGTAGCTTTCGATGTGCACCTTGACAGTTGGTCCGCCCCGCGTCCGAAGATCCACGTGCGCCTCACTCAGCTCAGCTCACTTACCAATTTGCCTCGTGCACAACCCATGAACACCATGAGCCCCACCACTGTCTTTGAGGCCAATATGTGCCCGGATCTCAAGCGCATGCACAGCGAGTCAGGCGTCTACCGCTGCACGGAAGCGGGCTGCCATCGCGAATTTAACCGCAAGTATACGCTCGCAGAGCACACCAAGACCCACACCGGTGAGCGTCCTCACCTGTGCCCCGTACCCACTTGCGGCAAGCGCTTTAGCACGTCGGGCAACCTCTCACGTCACAAACGTCTCCACGGCTACATTGAGCCACTTAAGTGCCCTGTTGAGGGATGCATCTGCACCTTCCCGAGCAACATTAAGCTTGAAAAGCACATGAAGTTCCACTACGGCAGCGATGTCAAGGTGTGTCTGGTGCCTGGCTGTGGCAAGACCTTCACCACGACTGGCAATCTAAACCGCCACCTGAAGAACCACCACCGTACCATCGCCGCCTCTCATTGCATGAGCCCGACGCCTTCTAAGGTCACTATTGCTAGCAGTCCTACCGCTGCAGAGCAGTGGATCCCAGCTACGCCTCTCGACGACTTCTCTCTCTGGTCAGAGACCCTCAACGCCGAGCTGGATTTCCCAGAGACGGCTACCAACCAAGACCTTCTCGATGCGCTTGAGTCCTTCTTGGACGAGGACGAGCCGGTGCAGTTTTAGAGTAGCTGACGTGGTTCGATGCCGCGATATCGGCACCCTATTTTATTGAGTAGCGCGACTGTAAGTTAAATCAAAGATCAAAACAACACTATTCAAAGTCTCCTTCCAATTGTTCCTTCCTTCACCTACACGAGCGTTTAGAGTCTCTTGTTGGCAGCAAGTTGATGCTCCTACATGTCCTGCCGTAATAGCACGGCTCTCGCCGGCAGGGGCATCATATTGAAGCTGATGATTATTCTCTTCTTGAGTGACAAACACACACCGCCCAGTCTTGCATCGCACGCGATGGGATGTAGCCAGGACCAGCACCAAGCAACTTTTTCGTGTCAAGGTGTACGACGTGGACACGAACTGTGTCAACTTGGACATTTGCTACGACGGCTGTTGTCTCTGTGTGTGGCAAGGACACACGAGTTGTGACAGCATCGCCACACATGGCCCAAACTCTGGGCCAGGTCGGTGTCACACACACGCCATTGCGCACGGCTTCAAATCCAAAAACCACGTCCGTGTCCAAGTCCCGCTTCGAGGCCCCTCTCAATCGCAACGCCGGGATCTTGCAGACAAAGCCCATTCTGCAATTGGTTGCTCATCACTCAAGGCACACGAAAGCAGCTCACCACCACCTCAACGAAATCAATGTTAGCGTCTAGCGAAACGATCACCAAGGCATGCAGCCTCAAACGCCAATTGTCTGACACCTCATCTGTGCACACATGCACGGAACCGGGCTGCAATCGGCAGTTCACCCGCAAGTACACGCTCGTAGAGCACGCGAGGACTCACACGGGCGAACGCAAGCATGTGTGTCCTGTGCGGACTTGCGGTAAGCGCTTTAGTACGTCGGGTAACCTGTCCCGTCACAAGCGTCTGCACGGGTATATTGAGCCACTCAAGTGCCCTGTACAAGGCTGTATCTGCACGTTCCCAAGCAGCAACAAACTCGAGAAGCACATGAAGTTCCACTACGGTACAGCTAACAAGATCTGCACGGTACCAGGGTGCGGTAAAACATTTAGCACAACTGGTAACCTGAACCGCCACTTGAAAAACCAGCACGGTCAGCCCGAAGTAGTCCCGGTTGCAACTAATCTACCAGTGCTCAGCCACGGAGCGAGCAGCCCCACGAGCACGGAGCAGTGGTTCCCCCTCCCGACAACTGACATTGATACACTCTGGAGTGAAGATTTGTCGTGGCCTTCTGCGCCATCTCCTGAACTGTTCGAAGACGTGTGGAATCCAGTGTTGCTCGATACGTTGGTTAATATTTTGGACGACCAGACCACACTCTCGTGCTAGGATAGTATCAGTAGCTAGCGCTGTTTGCAGCCCCTTAAGTTAAACTTGACACCTTTGAGCATGTGCAGCTGGTTGTGTTACCGCTTCGTGAGAGCAGTTGGACCGCTTCAACCGCATGACGATATTCGGCGAGAGCGGGTGGGGGGAGAGTTTGATGGTGCTGCAACCGAGTGACGGACAACGGGCAGCTCGAAAAATATTTGTCATTATTGCAAACCTTACACCTACGCAGACGCTGTACCTGAAGAGGATTTTTCTGTTGATCCATTGTTAACAAACTCAAACACCTGCCGATTCCTTGCGTCTTCGAAGTATGGCTATGAACTATAGTATTAAGTTGGCTGTCACTTTGTTGGTGTGATACTGAACACAGACGAGATTTCCTAAACGGTTTGTGTTTGATAAACAGAATACACATGGTTGGTGGCCAACAATAATCCCAATTCACCGTGAAACGCATGGTGAAATAGTGCTTTCGCGCCTCACCCTTCCCTCCACACATCGTCTCGAGGATCTTGGTGTCGGTGTCTCAGACACTTTTGCCGGTTGTTCTGGTAGTGTTGGCTGGTATCAAGGCTCACATGCTTCACCGGCTCGTGGAAAATCCAAGATAACTATAGGGGTTGTACAATTTAACTGACTTTCAGGTGGATTCGTCATGGTTATTGTTTGCTATATCGAGGGTATGGCTTCCACATGCTTTCAAGTTCCCAAATACTCTCCCTCTAAGCTAAACACATGCCACATAGCTGTATCTGATAGAGAATACGGCACACCGTCTACTAGAATGCCGAGAATGGAGTCATTCTTGAATTTCCTGGCTGATCTCAACGTTCAATGAACTCTCAGCTAATGTACTACAACATGAACTACAACATCCCAATGCAACCGATACCTATGCCAATTCAAGGATTCGTATCAACGCCCGCGTTTCAACAGCAGCACGGTCCAAGCACCCGGTATGCTATGCCTATCAAGCCACTCGCATGTAAGCAGACGCACGTGTGTCCTGTGCGTTCATGCAGCAAACGGTTCACGACATCGGGTAACCTGTCACGCCACAAACGGCTGCATGGCAAGATTGATCCACTGAGCTGCCCCATCGACGGCTGCATCTGTGTTTTTCCGAGTGCCAATAAGTTAGAGCGGCATCTCAAGTTTCATTACGGTGGAGACGTCAAGGTGTGTCATGTGGAAGCGTGTGGTCGGACATTTAGCACAACCGGAAACTTGAACCGGCACATGAAGAAGCATCATGGAGCTGCAGCAAGTCCCAAACCAGAAGCTGACAACATCAGCACGAAAGCATGGAGTCCATGTGCTAGTACTAGTGGAGAGTCCGACACCGACACTGACGCCTCCATTGATCCGTGCTGGTCAACTCTATCCAGTTCTGGAATTTCACTCGACAACGTATGGAATGATGACTTGCTTAACACATTAGTTTGCATTCTAGACGATAGCTGCGAGGTGAAGCAGGAACAGGAAAGGCAGTGCTAGTATAGTAAGACGCTTCATTAGCCTTTGAAAAATGCTTTAGGAGAATATAGGATCGTGTTGGTGCTGGAAAAAATATAAAATTCATTCAATGAGGATATGCTGGTGTTGTTAGTCAACTGCATGGATCCCGTTGAAGATCACCTCAATAGGGATTTGAAGTCAAAGATTCGCTGCGCGTACACCCGTGAGTCTGTGACAGCAACGGTGTCGATACGTTCCTACCATCTTCGTGTAACTCTATAAGCTGTCAAACGACAAGCTTCTTCCATGTAGGAGAGCGGCGTTGCGCGATGAAAAACTGCTGTCGGTATGTATCCGAGCGTGGGGAAGCATTCCCACGGCATGGGCGGACCAGAATGCCGTCGACTAACTTGGCCACCAAGTGTTCGGCAAAGCTGCCCAAGCACGTGATCAGCGTGGATATGTGGCTACCTTCTCTCGTGTCCTGCGTGACAGGCAAGTTGCATCGAAAGCCGATCTCAGTTACTGTAGACGGATGCCCGCCTCAAGTCGCCAGTCTCCGTTTCGGTCCAGACGGATCAGAGCGCGTTGTACACGAGGATAAGAATGCCTCACCTCATAACTAGTGCTCACCATGAAGTTGTATGTTCGAGCGCTGGAGTGAATTCAGCGCTTGCAACCTGTCACCAAGGTGGGACCAGCCATTCTCACCGCCAACTTAGCTCCACAGCCCGTGTAGTCCAGCTGGTCGGCTCGTAGATGACAGTGGCTCAGTAACCTAAGATCTCAGGGAACGTGATGGCTTACAGACCGAGTCACACGCCTCATCGACGTGAGCGCGGCCGTCCCAGTCGACAGTCGACTCGACTTGACTGGTCCGCTTTTCATCCCACGTCATTATCCCATTGACCTTGCACACGACAGAGTCAATTGACAGTCATGGTAGCACAGAGCGAACATAAGATGTCGCCTGTCAAAGCGACAATGACAAAGCGTCCATCGATCCACGTATGTTCGCATCCGGGCTGCACGCGGCGTTTCAACCGCAAGTACACGCTCGCCGAGCACGTCAAGACCCACACGGGTGAACGTCCACACGTGTGTCCTGTGCGCACGTGTGGCAAGCGCTTCAGCACGTCCGGTAACCTTTCGCGACACAAACGTCTTCACGGTTACATCGAACCACTCAAGTGTCCTGTTCAAGGCTGCATCTGCACCTTCCCGAGCAACAATAAGCTCGAGAAGCACATGAAATTCCACTATGGCGGTGCAGTTAAAGTGTGTCTGGTGCCAGGTTGCGGCAAGACTTTCAGCACGACAGGCAACTTGAACCGCCATTTAAAGCACCAACACCCGGATCTTCCAAGTGACCAGCCTCAGATCACGCTTCCGATGGTCGTCACCACCCCCGAGGTGATGCCACCCCAGGTCATCCACCACAGTCCCACGAGCATGGAGCAGTGGTCCGTGCTGGGTTCGACGGTGCCTGTCTTCAAGCCACGCGCGGCGACGTGCTGGCCCCAGCAGATCATGGCTCAACAGTCCATGCCTCAGTATGGACAGCAGATGCCGCAGGGGATCTACTCGCCAACACGATCGTGTGCCGAGTTGTTTGAAGATGTTTGGAACTCCGAGATGCTGGACACCCTCGTGACAGTGTTGCACGACCCCACTGTGCGTTGTTAAAGTAGCATAGAATGCTTCAGTATTTAGGAAGGTCGGGTGCTTCGGTGTAGTGTAAATAAACGTTAGCGTTGAGTCCAAGTGTCATTCCTGGTAAGTTGTTGCATCTCTTGACCCGTGACACACTAGCGAAATACACAAAGCTTAGTCGATCGCTTGCTACGTGTTCTCAGTCATGCCTTCGTGGGGCTACAGTGCGCGAGGCGGCGATACCAAACACACTGCCAAGGAGACGCCTTCGAGCAGCGTGATGCACATTGCCAACGCCATGGCGACCGTCGATCGCTCGAACACCGAGAATATATGAAACAAAGTATACCGATATCTCATGTGCTCCTCACGCTATAGTGGGATGTTTGGATCTAGGCTCGTCTGTCGACTCAAGTGACCCTTATCTTCGCTTGAGGCTCAATTTGAGCCTCGTAAACCGACTGTTTCCTGCAAGAGCTCATCGAAGACGTCTATAAGTCATAGGCATCTTCGATGCTGCAAGCTCTTATCTTGTGTAAGAAAGACGGTGGTGCGAGCAAGTGAAGGTGTAAAATTGTTACAGCTTCAACTTTAGAGATGTACGGTTACATAACCACGTGCTGAAAAGTGGACACGACGGAGCATCAGCCATGAAAATTGTTTATGCTACGCAATTGGTGTGTGATACACAAAGGCAACTTGCAAGGTGGTCACTATCTTACAACCACGTTTGCTTGGCCGCAAGTCGTGGGAGTATCTCTGTCGCAACTTGCAGCTTGCAAGGTAGGGGTTTTAGCTATTTTGGCCGGTACAATTCATGGTGGCCTTGCGCAATCGATTGCTGTGTCTAGAGATTGGTGCGAAACGACGTTTGTAGCTGCAACATGTTACTCGGTCAGCAAGAGCTGCTTCTAACAGCATGCCTACATTGCAATTATATCTGCATGCACTCTAATGTAGTATTTATTGCTTTTCGCCGGGCCAAGGTCTAGACAATGAAGTCAGCTCGCCGTGTCTGCTGCAGTCACTGCATTCGGTTGTCGTCTGCTCGACCTGCGTCTCACCGAGACAAGCTACTGTATCCCACGTGACGACAGTAATTGTCCGCATACTAGCGGTGCAACGACAATGTTACCTCCTTATTCAGCAGCCTAGTGACGAAACCTACAGCTACATGTGCATGTTGTCTTCCTAGCCTCGTTAGTCTAGCAATAGAGAGCATGACAGCCGCGATGCTCTCTGTCACCAATGTCTGTATTGCTGAGCTGCTAAATTCTCTGTTGCCGGTATATTTTGTATTGCTGAGCAGTTTGCTAAGCGCAGATGGCAAGTGAGTCAAGCTCAAGTGTTTAGCTTTTGTTTTCTCGACGTAATCTACCAGAGGAAGCTATTATCAAGCCACTAAGACGCGTATTGTAATTGTCAAAGTGTTCATTCGGTCTTAAGTTATTATACACACTATCCTAGTCGTTTACACACGCTTTAGTCAAGGAGAATCTGGGACAGCATGTCCAACATCTCGGGTGTCCACGGAGTCGTGCACGCGGTCTCAAACGGAGCGGGAAGCTCCATTTCGATCGACTCGGAGGCTAATTCCCATGCATTGCCTGTCCATTCTTGGTCAATACCGGTAGGACTCTCACGCGTTGGTGTGCTGCACTTTTGGTTCGTAGGAGTGCTGCAAATGGCGCTCAACGATGGTGAGACCGGTGCTGGCGTCTTGTACTGCTCACGCTCCTCTTCAGTGTGTTGGTTCTTGAGATGCCGGTTAAGGTTGCCTGTAGTACTGAATGACTTGCCACATGCAGGCACTTTGCAAGTATGTGTCCGTGGTACGTAGTGCGTGCGCATGTGCTTAGCCAGCTTGATGTCGCTCATGAACTTGCACGTGCATCCGTTCACCGGGCAGTGCACAGGCTCAATGGCGCCATGGAGACGCATATGCCGGGATAGGTTGCCTGACGTGCTGAATCGCTTGCCACAGCCGCGAGCACGGCAAATGTGCGGACGTTCACCCGTGTGGGTCTTCATGTGCTCTGTGAGCGTGTACTTGCGGTTGAATCGACGTCCACAGTTCGCGTTTGGACATTGGAAGGCTCTGTTTTGCTGAGGGCTGACGTCCGTGGGGATCACAATGCTATCGAGTAGGTCCTGCATGTTTGATGTGGCTGAATGCTATCTGTGTAGTGTTGAGTAAGTTGGGGAATGAGACCGATAACTCTGTTCGAAAACGTCGATGCGGGACACCGTACTGTCCCCGTACCCAGGCCCAACACGCGCGCAATCACAGCCCCAACGCTGGACAAGTGCAGCGTGATGGATGTCTTACGCGGCTCGGCTTCGACGATTTGCTTTGCTCGTCAGCGAGCTGTTTGTGGCGTTTATGCTGCTCCAAATCGACCAAAGCAACCTCAGCTCATCAAGCCCACACAGTCGCAGGTCTGGGTCTCCGCTGTCTCTGTTCCGGTAGACATCCAGCTGGCTGCGCCACATTGCTCACACAACATTTATGACCCGACTCTGTTTGACCAGCAGATCGCACGGCGAGCATTGCTTTCCAGAGACAGCCCCGCTAAAAATCGACTTTCCTCTTTTGTATCCGTCGACCCGTCACAAACTCGAGACACTGTGGAAAATCCAAACGGAATTCAACTCGAGGGCATGCTGATGAAAACTCGAGCGCTTACAAATGGCTTGTGGTTCCCAGCCCAGGATGCAGCACGAGCTGGGTGTTCACAATCCACTGCGTCTGTAGGGATTGCAGAGCTTGCGGCTCAATTCAACTACATGTAGGTCTGCTGAGCTGTATTCGTATTCAATGTCTACTAAATTGGGTACTTACACCGTACTGATTCAAAGACATAGTGTTCGAACAGCAAAATGTTTGGCTGACTTCGTTCGTGCCGTCATTGGATTATACTGCATTGAGTTAGCATTAAAACAATTGTCCATTTATATACCACATCAAAACTACTTACTCAGCAAACTTTTTCACTTCAACTAAGGAGCATGTGTCCGAGGATTTCCAGCGTCTCGGGGCTCCAGGGTTCGTCACACGGCTTGTCGATCGGAGCAGGTGTCATGTCCATTATAACGTCAGCTTTGACAGCTGTATGGTAACTGTGTTCAACACACGTCGGGCTTTTACTAACAGGAACACTCCAGCTTGCGAGCGCGGAATGCGCAAGCTGCTCACGCTTGCTGCCTGTGCAGTGTTTCTTGAGGTGTCGATTTAAATTGCCTGTAGTGCTGAAAGTCTTGGTGCAACCTTCGACTTTGCAAGGGTGTGTCCGAGGTGCGTCATGCTGTTTCAGGTGCTTTGCGAGTTGCACGTCACTCAAAAAGCTGCGGGTGCAGCCATCTCGAGGACACCGCATAAGAGGAAGGGGTCCGTGCAAACGCATATGCCGCGCCAGGTTGCTTGACGTGGCGAATCTCCGGCCGCATCCAGATGCTCGACAGACGTGGGGTTTATCCCCTGTGTGAGTCTTCATGTGCTCTGTGAGTGTGTACTTGCGGTTGAAGCCGCGACCACATTGTTCCAATGGGCAATAGAATCTCTTTCCGTCCTCGCTGGACTGCATGGTGGTGCCTTGTGTAAGGTTTGGGTAAGTCGGAGAATGATGTTGTATCTCCCCACATGTAGCGGAATGTCCACTCCGCAGGAAGATACTTTCTCTGATCGTCAGCGACATTGCAGCGCAATCTACACAGCATTATCAACAGAGATTGCGGTCACCAGCTTCAAGACTGCGCGTAGGGTGGCATGGCTACGATTTCGCTGTCATACGCAGCCTGAATTGCTGTGCCGGGACAACGGTGACCTGATGACTTGGCCCAGGAAATTCCCGCCAGCAGAAACGTGACCCACGTTAGACAGCAAGGCGGATTTTGCGGACGCGTGGAGCCTGGATAGTCTCGCCATGTCGCCTGGAACGTGTATCAAGATGGAACCATAAACTTTTGTGATCGATGATGCTCCCCATCATACAGAAACGGTCCACTGTTGACAGGCGTGGGATACATCAACATCAGCTCAACATCCTCTGTGAATTTATTTTTTCATGGGTTCATAGAGGTTTAACTGCAACATGTCACCAATAGCTCACTTCCTGCAGGTTGCCAACGCAAATGCGAGCTTACGAAGAGGGCGATCTGCTCTGTGTGCATATACGGAGAGAAATTTAAACGGAATGTTCCGACGCTGAGACGAACTTTGTCATGGTTTGCACCTCGAACAGCAAAAAATACCATCAATCGATTGCTTCGAGGTGAGCGAGACGGTTGCGTCACGCGTGGCGGCGGCTCATTTGCCATCTGTCGTAGATTCGTGCAGGTCTAGTTGTACAGTGGTCGTCTTATACCTAGCACGATGATGACTCAGATCCACATTTCGGTGAAACAATCGGGTAAGTACTCAAGAACAGAGTTTGAAAGTGAAATGTACAACATTGTCATTTCAATGAGAAAATTAAACTCTGCTGCTTGTTGATCAGTTGATCTGCTTGTTGTTCGACGTTGCAGTGAGTGTTTGATATAGCAGACCGAATTAGATGCGTGGCGTTCGCTATCATTAGGCTTTCTCACAAAACTTACATTTTACCTGTGGGTCCAACAGTGTAGTCCCTACGGATATCGGCAGCATTGTTCTAGTTGCATTTGTGATAGTGTGCAATTGCTGTCATGAGCCAGTCCCCCATGCGAGCGGGCTTGGAGGTATGATCTCTTCGACTTGCATACGGAACCGAATTAATCTATTATTTTGTAGCGCTCAGGGCCAGATGCAGTGGGTATGGTATCATCAATGACGCAGAAAGGTACCAAGGAGACAAGGACTGCTGAAGCACTAGCCATGAAGGATGAGCAAATGAAAATCCTCGGTAGCCAAAACGCTCAACTGCTGACGTCGCTCAATGCAATGGACGACGAGATCGGTACGTTAAAGATGCACAAGCTCCGCTTGGAAGAAGAGAACCGAAGTCTTCGGGACCAGAATTTCGAGCTACAGAGCAAAGCTCGTGCTGCCGAAACTACGCTTATCAAGGCTCAGGTATGTTTCAAGCAAGACTTTTCATCAAATTTCAGCATGATGTTGATACAACACTGTGTAGACCGGCATCGAAGAGCGTGAAACCCAAGTGCGCGTATTGACCGACCATAACACGGAGCTATTGCGTCTCTTAGAACACGAGGAAGCGCAGAGTTCATCCTTAGCTTCCAGAACAGCCGCGTTGAAGTCGGATCTGGAGACTTTGGAGACGCGATATGCGTCCCTGTTAGCATCTGCAAAGACTCACGAAGAGATCGCCACTCGTGCTACGCGTGAAGGTCAGATGCGAGCTGAAGAAGTGCGTTTACTACGGAACGAGAGTGATCAGCTACGTGCTTGCAATGTCGAGTTGAAAATGAAGACGCAAGTCGAGCTTGAAGCTTTACAGGAGCAGCTTCGTGTACGCAAGGAGAAGCAATACCAACTCTTGGAAAAACTTCAACAACTTGAGGAAGCAAAGCGACAGAGTGATGACCAACTAGCATCAGCAGAGGAGAAGCGAGAAAGCTGCATGCACGCAACCAAGAACTTGAAACACAGGTACAACTCGAAGCAAAGGCCAAACGCGCGCAAATTGACGCCAACAAAAACTTTTTCATCGAAAATGGGAATCTCCAACGCGACAAACAAGAACTCCAGACCCGATTCGACAAAGCTGAACAGGAACGCTCGCGCATGGAAGCTGAGAACCGCGACTCGGCTGACCAACTGCGAGAAATGGCTGAAAAGGTTTTTCAATTGTTAGAGAGACTCAAGTTGGCTGAACTGGGCAAGACGAAAGCCATTGACGGTCTCAAACAGAAGGAGCTCGAATTGCTTGGTCTCAAGAAGAAGAACGCTCGATTGCTCAAGGAAGGTACTCAGGAAGGCAAAGCTCGCGTCAAGTCTGAACTCGACAAAAAGGTATTGCTGGAGCAACTTCAGGCACTGAAGAAGCACAACGCGCAATTATCTTTACGTTGCAGTGACGAAGTCAAGGCGAAACTCAAGGAAGCTGATGAACGCAAACAGCTCGAAGAGAAGATCAAAACCATGAGTTCACGTGTAGCCTTCCTGCTCAACAAAATGCAAGCTGACGAAGAGGCCAAAATCGTAAGCAAGGAAGAAACGAAAAAACTCCAGGCGCAGCTCACGACTTTGCAGGAGAAAGGAGCGGAACTTGCGAACAAACTTCACGCAACAGCTGAAAGTAATCGAGTTGTCACGGAAGCTCTTCGCTGCAAACAGGATGAACTAGACGCGCAAACAATCAAGCTTGAGGCTACACAAAAGAAAATGGCCGAGATGGCGCTTGCCATGGAACAATCCGGTGTACCAATGACAACAGGTGCTGATGGAGACAACCAACACGAGGTGCATCAACGAGAAGCTACACACCCAGACGATGCTGCCGCTGCTGCAAATGGTCGCTTCTTTGTGGAATGCCGTGCTTCACACGGTGGTTTGCTTCTCATCAAGGCCAAGCGCAACAACTTCACACCGAAAGCCCAGCAGCAATCCATAGATTTTCTTGAACGAATGGGAATCAACACTGTCCTCAAACGCGCTCAGAAGAGTCTAAACACCAAGCAGCTACTCGTAGAGCGCATCGCAGCACTACTCACCACAATTATTACCAGTGAAGACGTATTAGCTGATGTGAAGGAGCAACTCATAGCCAAAGAAGATCAAATCGCGCATCTTGCGCGCAAAACTCGCTGGATGCAAGAACGACTCACAACGGAAGAAGACGCCAAACGTAAGACACTGCTGCGATACGTCCACGAAGTGAAATCTCGCGCTTTGATAATGCCAAGCAATTCCAGTGATGACCGCAACTCGGCGTCGGCGGGTATTCTCAAGCTTCCAGAGAGTGGTGTGGGTGATGAGGAAGTCCACGCTATTGCAGCACTACTTCGCAATGCAACAAACGTCCGCGAGCTTCAGCTTCGAGGGAACTCGATCTCCAGTGAAGGTGCACGAGCCATTGCAGCTGTGCTGTGTATTTCAACATGTCGTCTGTGTCAAGTTGATCTCAGGAACAATCACATCGGTAAAGACGGCATCAAGGTGCTCGCCGAAGCACTGGAGAGGAATGAACGCATCAAGCATGTGTACGTTCATGCAGGCGGTAAGATTGAAGCATTAGGCACCACATCACCATCATCCCAAGCAGCCATTGTGAACGCACAAATCTCCAGTGTGGCAACATTGGGTAGCGCGGGGTCCTCACATGCCTCACTTATTGGAGTCGAGACGATCTGTGTCGTCGATGTTCGTGAACAAACAGAAGCAAACACCAGCAATGCCAGTACAAATCTCCTCATTGACTTCGCAGATGACTCACGCATTACTGTTGGCGCGACACAAGTATCAACAACTGCAGCAGGACTGGGTAGCTCCTAAAATTGAAGCTAACAGGGATCAACGGAGACACTGGAGGCATGAAGTCGTCCATGGCCTCCGTAAACGATCGTGACAGTAGCAACAGGTTGTTTTCACGACGTCCATTATCTGCTGCGGCGTTAAAGCGACAGCGCGAACGAATTGCCCTGGAACGCAGAAAACGTCAGGAAGAGGCAAAGCGCCAGGCCCGCAAAGAAGCCGAGTGGGATGGTCGTGCTGGTGGCATGGAGTCCAGTCCGTTGCATGCTTCTAGCAAGAAATTGCCACCGATTTCGAACACCTCGAACGCAAATACCAACATTGGCAAGGGTGTGACTCGAATTAGTTCGGCACCTGTACTTCACAAGAGTAAAGATGACAGTAATGACCCTCAGGCAGCAGGCGATCCAGCCGAGAACTGACAGCATCATGCCAATGTAGTCCTTTCGTTGTCTTCGCCATGTATTCATCCTCAACGTTATTGACATCATGAATCAATCAACCAGACCGCACAAACACTAACAAGATCGTGACAATCGTCTGCTGTCGCTATACAGTAAAGTCAGTGGCGGTTTCCCTCTCACGTTCTCTCTCACGAGCCTTCAGCAGCAGACGCTGCAGAATCAACAGATTTGCGCGTCCCGTTCGCCTTTCAGCTGGAGTCAGCAGATTATCATTGTCCTGAGACATAAAATGCAATAACCGAGAAACTGTTGAGTTGGCTTCGCCCACTGTCAGAACTGGTAGATCATCGCTCTTGATGCTCTCTAGCACCAACGCTCTCTGTGTATCACGGAGAAGACCTTGCGCCGCTAAGCTTTCGACCACGATTTCGTTGTCTTTAATGAGCTCGTCTGACCCATTGGATTCGGACTTGTCAAAATCCAGTATTTCCAGCATAAATTGACCAGGGTTGTCCGTAATATCAAGACCAAGTGTCTTCTGAAGGGCTGAAACCTTTGTCAATCGAGATAGCAGATCTGTGTATGCTTTACCTTCATCCTCCCCAATAATCGCTGCAGCTGCTTCACCATCGCCAGGCTCTGGAGCTGACGGGTACAAGGATGTAGACCATGCGTGTCGAATTAAAGGAGAGGGCACTGACTCCCATGCCATGTGTAACCAGCTCAGCGCGTTCCGCAAATGTGTATGAGCATGGACGTCAAAAGCATTAATCACGGGGGAACCTTCCTCTGGGGTTGCCTCGCTGTTTTGGTCAACATTCCTAGATGTAGTTGCCCACTGCTCATACTCGCTAAGCAGGGTTTGCAGCATCTCACGACGGAATCGCAATTTGAACGATCTGAAGATGCCTTGCTGAAGCGGTTGAACATCACCTGAAGGCCCAGGAGGCAAGAAAAGAAGCACAATTGAATCAAAGCTGAAGCCATTTCTAAACGAGCCAGACGGATTCAGCGTATGAGCAGCAGCAACATGAGCTGTACAGCTATCCAAAACCAAGTACCAAATTTGTTTTCTCGCCGTTGCCTCGTGATTCATAGTCTGGATGAAATTCGCAATTGTAGGCGCATCATGTGCAGCACGACAGTGATCACGATACTGGACACCGTAAGTCGTCAACGTATCCACATCTTTGATAGAATCCGGATTTGGGTCCTTGCCAACAACTTGCAAATGCAATTTTTCCCCTGATGCACTCACAGCCATGGCGACTGAAATCCGCTCGAGACTGCGTACATCCATATTAACCACTGAATCCAGTCTTGCCGACGTCGTGCGATGCCGCAATGTCAGTTCGTCCAAGCTCCAAATACAGGTCGGTGTCACTGTCATCAGCATGTCACGTATCTTTTGAATCCGCTGGTCGTTCGTCATCCGATCCGGAACAATCGCTACTCCAGCTTGAGTATGATGTTTCGGTAGCGATCGCATTGTACGTCGCTGCATGTACCTGTGGAGCCATCCATTTGACGCCTTAAAGTCCGTGAGCGACATAACGACTTCATCAGATAGTTCACTACTATAATCTGCCAAGATTTTGTTGCGAAATTCCATGGCTTTAGACTGCAGCAATTCTCCTGTCACTTTCAGTGCTGGAGCATCCAGTTCCACCTGCATCTGCCACTTGTACAGCATATCTTCAATGACACTGAGTTTATGTTGATATTGCAGTACTTTTCGACTGCTCGTGGCACTTTCCACCAACGCTTGAGCTGAAATGGCAGCTCGTTCCTTCACCATTTTGGTCACTGCAGTGCGGGACACACCAAACTTCTCTGCTGCAGCTCCTTGAGAGCCTCCTTGGTCTACAAAAGCCAGAATCTCCATCTTCTCCAAGTTAGTTTTACGGACGCGTCGTCCTTTTCTTGGCTTGGGCGGGACCTGAACCTGTTCTGTTGCTACAGTAGCATTAAGTCCTGCTACGTCATCGGTCGTCATCACCATTTCTACTGGTGGAGTCACTGCACTGATTACAGCTATTTGATCTGATTCTGGTGTTTTCGACTCAGAAAATTCTGATTCAGGTCTGAGTTTTGGACTTGACTTGCTCTTGCTCTTGCGCTGCTTCTTGGACTCGGACGACAGCGCGTCATCTAATGCACGTTTACCTAAAGATGCAGATGATGTGGTGGCTAGCTCTCTATGAGGATCGCTATCAGTGTCCGACGTAGCGCGCGTCCGCTTAGAGCTCTCCATAGTGAAATTCGAAGTGATTGGACGGGGGAGCGAGAACAGTGACATCGCTCTAGAAGAACACACAAAATCTCTATATAAGCACAATTACTATGATTGGTGCAAAAGTTTCAGCTGCCTCCTCCACAGATTGGCATCATGTGGCGCTGCAGTCGGAGGCGGTCCTTACGCGGCGTTGCTAGAGCTGTCCAACCGTCTACTACAGGATGTACGACCACGACGTCGATTGCCAGTCTTCATGCTACAATACCGTGCAACTCTGGGCTTCAGATGATGCGTGTAGCGTCCACAAAATCAATTTGTTCGTCACATGGAGCGGTGTCATTGCTGTCTACGGCTTCTAGTGCTTCTACGCGAGGATTTAGCAGTCAGAGGACAGTGCAATTGTTATTGCAGCGTCAAAATGGTCCTTTTACTGGTGCTAGACTGTCCACATTCGACAAACGCGGCTTCAGCAGTGTAGAAAGTATCTATCAGAGGAAGACACCGCTGGAACATGTGCTGCTGCGTCCTGGCATGTATATTGGCTCGGTAGAGTCCACGAAGGACACTATGTGGATGGTCCCTTCTGAAAATGCAGCCAAGGACGACGCAGAAGGACTTAGGATGAAGCAACAGGCTGTGGAGTACGTCCCTGCACTCTACAAAATCTTCGACGAGATTATAGTCAATGCTGTGGATAACAAGGTTCGCGATCCGAACATGAGGCACTTGGACGTGATCATTGAGCCTGGTAATAAGGCTAATGGTTATAGATCTTGGATCTCGGTCTATAATGATGGTAAGGGTATTCCAGTTAAGTTTCACAAGACTGAGAAAGTTTATGTGCCGGAGCTGGTACTGGGTCATTTGCTGACGGGATCCAATTTTGACGATTCGAATGCGAGATTGACGGGAGGAAGACACGGATATGGTGCCAAGTTGACGAACATTTTCAGTAAAGAGTTTGTGGTGGAGACAGGTGATACGTCGATGGGTTTACGCTATAAGCAGGTCTGGCACAATAATATGCGCACTCGTGGAGAACCTGAGATCATGGAGTATACAGGTAAGGACGCGAAGGATTTTACGAAGGTGTCTTTTTCGCCTGATCTGGAAAAGTTCGAGATGGATAAACTCACTGCAAGCATGGTGCGCGTTCTGAAGAAACGCGTGTATGATGTGGCTGGCTGTTTGTCGGACGTGGAAGTTACCCTTAATGGCGAGAAGGTGTCCATTTCGGGCTTTGAGTCTTATATTCAGGCGTTTTGCCACTCAACTACTACAGTTCCGGCATCAAAGAGCGCCAAACCAATGAAAGAGAACGGTGAAGCATCTTCTGGTTCGGACTACATTTATTCGCGTGTCAACAAACGTTGGGAAATCGGTGTGCTGCCTTCTGATGTGGGTTTTGTCCAGGTAAGTTTTGTTAACGGCATGTCAACACTGCGAGGTGGCTCGCATGTTGGCTACGTTAGTGACCAAATTTGTCGCCGAGTCGCAGAACACGTAAACAAGAAGTACCCCGAGCTCTCGGTGAGCACCGCACAGGTGAAGCCGCACATGGCCATCTTCATCAACTGCCAGATTGAGAACCCAACGTTCGACTCACAGATGAAAGAGTATATGTCCTCTCGGCCTCCTACCTATGGCTCAACCTGCGCACTCTCCGAAAGGCTGTTAAAACTTGTGCTTACCGACTCCGGTATTGTGGAGCGCGTCGTGCAGAGTGCTCGTGCACGACAGCGTGCCGCCCTGCTCAAGAAGGTGTCATCTACGCGCGCAAAGACCACGTCTGTGAATGTACCCAAGCTCGAAGATGCCAATCTTGCTGGTGGCCCGCGCTCAAACGAGTGCTCACTTATTCTGACTGAAGGCGATTCTGCCAAAGCTCTTGCAGTCGCTGGCCTTGCAGTAGTCGGACGCGATCAGTACGGCGTTTTTCCTCTTCGTGGCAAACTTCTCAATGTACGCGATGCAACAGTAGCGCAGCTTGGTAACAATGCCGAGTTTGCGCACCTGTGCACGATTCTTGGACTTCGTATGGACGAGCACTATGGCACGGAGGAGGCTCGTCAGAAACTGCGCTATGGGCGTGTGATTGCCATGACGGACCAAGATCACGATGGTTCGCACATTAAAGGTCTGCTGTTCAATCTGTTTCACACTTTTTGGCCGGAGCTCCTGAAGGAAGGTGGCTTTATCAGTGAGTTCATCACTCCCATCATCAAGGTGAGTCCTTCCTCCAAGCGCGTGGGCAGTGAACGTGGACTAGAGACGCGCCGCTTCTTTAGTCTACCAGAGTACTTCGAATGGAAAGCGACGGTGGACCAGGCCGATCTAAAGTATTTTGCTATCAAATACTACAAGGGTCTAGGGACGAGTACAAGCGCTGAAGGACGTGAATACTTCAGCGACCTAGATAACCACCTCGTAGACTTTCATTGGAGCAGTGACAGTGACGGTGATGCCCTTGACATGGTCTTCAGCAAAGCTCGTGCTGCAGACCGCAAGGCTTGGCTTTTGAACGAATATTCTCCAGACGCTTACCTCGACACAACCTCAGGCGATGTCACGTACAAAGACTTTGTGAACCGTGAACTCATCCAATTTTCCCACGCGGATAACCAGCGATCGTTGCCTTCAGTGGTTGATGGTCTAAAAATCTCCCAGCGTAAGGTCCTTTTCGCTTGTTTGAAGCGCAAGCTAACAAGCGAGGTGAAAGTTGCACAGCTGGCTGGCTACTGCAGTGAGCACACTGCTTACCACCACGGAGAAGCTTCGTTGCATTCAACGATTGTCAATATGGCACAGGACTTCGTAGGCTCCAACAATCTTCCGCTATTGTACCCATCAGGTCAGTTCGGTACGCGGTTGCAAGGTGGAAAGGATGCTGCCAGCCCGCGTTATATCTTCACTTTGCTGCAAAAACACACTCGTTTGGTATTTCCTGAGGAAGACGATGCGCTGTTGCGTTACGCTGACGATGATGGCTTCCCTGTTGAGCCCGTATATTACGTGCCGATCATCCCAATGCTGCTCGTGAATGGTGCTGAAGGTATTGGTACGGGTTGGTCTTCATCCATCCCTTGCCATCATCCGATTCTGGTGATCGACAATATTTTGAAGCTTCTGGAAGCTGAAGAAGCAGGAGATGATCTTTCAACGGTGGATCTAGCATCGATGACACCGTGGGCCAAGGGATTTAGCGGCGATATTCGTCAGACTGGCAAGCACTCATTTGTATCACGTGGCAACGTCCAGCAAGTGAACACATCCACGTTGCGTGTTACTGAGTTACCTGTTGGCAAGTGGGTGGAAGACTACAAAAAGTTTTTGTGGGATCTCGTTGGCAAGAAGGTCATCCGTTCTTTCTCAGAGCACCACTCAGAGCGTGACGTGCGTTTCGACATCTCCATGACACGCTCCGACCTCGCCAAGTACAACGAAGACGCAGCCAAGGAGGAAGCTAGCGACGATGCCGGGGACAGTGAAGCGCTGGTCAAGTTGTTGCGTCTTGAAGCGCCTTTAAGCACCAGCAATATGCACGCATTTAATGCTGATGGCCAGCTGGTCAAGTACGAGACAAGTGAGGACATTTTACGCGACTTCTACGATATTCGACGAGAGCTGTACTCGAAGCGGAAGCGGCATCTGGAGCAGCACCAAACGAAGGAGGTGCTACGTCTGAGCAACCGCATCCGCTTCATCCAGGAGGTGTCTTCCGGTAGTTTGCAAAAGATCCTTACAGAGCGTATCCCCAAGGCCGAACTTGTTCAGCTCCTCAAGGAGCATCAATTCTCTCCTGCGTCGGCTTTCAAGGAGGAGGCGATTGACCACATCGGAGACCTCGGTTTAGCAGCAGTTGGTCGCGAGCAAAACGATGATCCTGTAAACGTCGATGGAAACGAGGACTACGACTACCTACTGAACACGTCGCTGATGAGCTTCACGAAGGAATTTACCGATCGCTTACAGAAGGAGCATGACGCCAAGCAGGAGAAGTTGCAGCAGTTGCAGTCGACGACCCCGGCTCAGCTTTGGCGCAGCGAATTAGAGCAATTGCGTGCTGTTTTGGTGCGTGAGAAAGAGTTTCAGCTATAAAGCACCCGACTGGAATGCTAGAAGATAGAAATAGAGTCCATGTAGACAACAGTGGACACTTGTTGTCCTCCTCCATTTTCGCGTTTTGATTCGTCAAAAAGCTTGTTAATTTCATCCAATCATATCACTTCAATAGCTCAAAAGGGGGGTGAGAGCCACTTTCGAGCGAGAACTCAGCGAAGCACCGCAAGAGACCAGGTAAGATCACGCCGACTTATTGTAGATGATACTGGGGTTTACGGCAATGCTGTGCCATGCTACGCACCATCATTGTGTACAGCATCGTCCGAGCTCTCTCCCGAGTGTTTGTCCTCCACAAAACGACCGCTACAAGCCTCAAAACTGACACTTTCCGACTGTGTTACTGTATGTGGAAATGCTGCAGCGTTTGGAGCCATGGCGAAGCATGGCGCAGAGGTGGTGATCGGTACGTAAAGTACTGACATTGAAGAATGTTATTGGTGTTTAAAGTTGCTGCAACTGGAAGGATTGACGCACTTGTGGCTTGGTTTGTAGTGCCGCGCAACTTTAAGCTGCTGGAGGAGCTGGAGAACAGCGAGAAGGGCCATGGAGACATGAGCATCTCGTACGGATTAGAGCAGGCAGACGACATTTTCCTCACAAACTGGATCGGCACCATCCTCGGCCCTGCTGGCGTGAGTTTTCCACATTTTTGACCTTGTTGAAGCGCCTAAGAGGACGAAAATGGCTCATTAGTGTTGAGTTTTGCTTGTTGCAATGCAGACGTGTCATGACGGACGCATCTACAGCCTACGGATCCACTGCAGTGACCAGTACCCTCATGTGCCGCCGGAAGTTCACTTCACGAGCCGCATCAACATGAGCTGCGTGGACCCCCAGTCGGGCCGTGTGGATCCTAGACGACTGGCGGCACTGGGCAGCTGGCACCGCAACAATGGCATTGAGAATGTACTGGTGGCCATTCGTGCCGAGATGGCATCGCCGACCAACCGACGTCTACCACAGCCGCCTGAGGGCACCAACTTTTAGAAGCGTGCGCTGGTCGAGGGGCGAGACGCCTTCTGCTTGACAGTCGAGAAGAGATGCAAGAAGCTGGAGAAAATCAAGAGAGCAAAAAGTGAAGAGTGCGGTGTGCTCCGAAAGACTGGGAAGGCGGTCTCTCCTTTACTTCTAATACCTAATGCATGATAGTACTGCATATTTGGTTGCTCGTGAAGGCATCTACTTGGCAGCTTTTCACGACTGCTGCTTCAACTTTTAGTTAAATAGTCTAACTGTACGGGCGATGGGATCGGAAGCGAAGTGTCTTAGGCGTCATGAACATCATCGGTGGGTCCTCCTTCTGAGGTTCCTCTTCGGAGAAGTTGTCTTCGTCTTCGTACTCGTACTCTTCGTGGTATACTTGAGGTTGCCGTTGAAGGCGTTTCCATTGAGGTCTTACTTGTACAATTGGGTATCGGAGCATGTGCAACAGGGTAGCTATGGCACGTAGGAAGTCGACACCGGATGCCACCGTGAAGAGCGGCACGAGAAGATGTCCTACAGCCTTCCACACTGGTGACGGATGTGTGCTAAAAGGGAGTAAAAGCAGCAGATGCAGCAGTACTTCACGACCAATACCACACGCACAGATAATTCCTCTGGACTTGTGATCCCATCTTGCAAATTGTTTAAATAATGGATGCCAGTCGTGTCGCGCCTCCAGGAAGCGAACGTGCACTGCCGCAGCATTTAGGCAACCAACACTAAGGTCAAAGGTTAACATGTACTGGAAGGAGGTGCTCAATACCGGATACAGCCTTTGCAGCGATAAGTACAACACCAAAACTGCCACTCGATCGAGCACGACGGATGTAAAGCTTGCAATAGTGACCAGCAACCCGCTTTTGATGCATAGCATGAGTCTTCGCGCGATGACGTCACACGCCAGCATCATGAGCAATACTGTTATCACCTTCGACCGCAATGCGGTCCCAATCCACTCGTTGCCACCGGTTGAAACATACACATCATGATGTAGATCAACACTGCACGAAACGATTCCAACAACGGAACCATGAACAACGCTAAAAAGTGTGCAACCAGCGACTTGTCCGACACCACGCCCCAATATCTTGAAAATACATAAATCTCCCGTTGATTCGGTGGTGACGTAATTTTTCCACTCTCAGGACTTGGTCGTGTTGTCCGTTTCTCAAATTCCGGAGGTGACAGGCATCCGACACAAAATCTGGTGTCGATCTCACTGCGCAGCGTTTTCGAGTGCGCCGACTTGCAATGCAGCACCCGAAACTCCTTCCTGCCATCTGGAGCCACTCGAATCGACGCTACTTCAACCAGCAATGAATCTAACAGCACCACCTCATTGGCGTGCGTTTGTGACGTGAAGAAGGGCTCATGCCTCAGCGTTCCGTCATCTTTAGTCCAGAAGAGATAGGGCTGCAATAAATTATCCTCGTCGAGCTTGAGGCCTCCTGGAGAGCACCAGAGCGTCACTTCATCGCCCGGCAAGAGCGTATACTT
Organism: Phytophthora palmivora; assembly: GCA_008079305.1. Classification (NCBI taxonomy): domain Eukaryota; phylum Oomycota; class Peronosporomycetes; order Peronosporales; family Peronosporaceae; genus Phytophthora; species Phytophthora palmivora. Next base: position 40,745 of record VOQZ01000312.1, on the reverse strand, counting down.
GACTGGGAAGCGGAAGACGTCGCTGCATCCCGAGCATTTTAAGCTGAAGCCTGTCAAGTCCAGACTCTCGTCTGACGGGTTGGCCACCACAACCCACTGCTTATTGGCGTCTACACGCGAGATGTAAAGTTGCTGCATCACGACCTTGTGGCATATTTGCATACTCGCCCGTGCCACTTGTCGATCCAGCGCCCCAAGCGGTAGACGCCTTAAAAGTGGATAGCTCATGGCGACTTGCCTTTTCTGAATTTGGAAATTCCCGCCAAAATGGAAATGGTGTGTGCCACTTCAAATACCTATGAAAACGACTATCGTATGAGGATCGATAGGTTCGATTTGATTCGATCTACGTAATCAACGCTGCTATGCGTACCAATCACCGGAGCTCCTCAAGCCGTCACAATCAATTCGAGCTCAAGATGGAGACGATGGACATGGAGGACGGCACGGAGACGATGCTGACGGACGTGGGCTTCATGTTTGACGCGTGTCTCGAGAAGGTCACATGTCGCTATGAATACGGAGCCAATGCCGACGTGTCCGTGCTGCTGACGTACGCCAAGGAGGAGCCGGGAGCGCTCCAGAGTGGACACTATGTCTGGCCTGCAGCCCCTGCACTCTGCGAGTACTTAACGAAACACCGTGACGCTATTCCCAGTGGAAATGTGGTGGAGTTGGGAGCTGGATGTGGCCTCACGGGTCTCGCTGTGGCTCAACTGCGACCGGACGCTACTGTGATCTTCACAGACCATGATCCAGGCGTCCTTAAGGTCATTGAGCACAATGCTGGCCAACAGGAACGCGTGATGGCTCCATGTCTTACACAGAGTTTACGTTGGGGTCCGGACGGAGCTAAAGAGATTGAAGCATTGGAGAAGTTGCAGGCTGGATCGGGCAGCAATCAAGTGACAGAGCTGATTGTGGGCTCGGATGTGATCTATGCACGGGAAGTGGTGCCGCTGCTCTTTTGGACGGTAGATAGGCTCTTGTCACGTGGTGGAGTGTTCCTCATGTGCTCGAGCTTTGGCTATGATGATGAGACAGAGAATGAGATTGACGTCCAGAGCGCCAAGTGCGGACTCAAGAGGGAGATCATTGAGTGCTCGCTGAACCAAGGGGGAACTAGGATCCAGTGTTTCACGCGGACAAGGTAGACAGAGCTATTGTGTGTTGTCGCCTGGCCTGTCCTGACCTGCTGCCGATGCTGTATATGACGCGCTGCCAGATAGGAACGAAGCGACTCGCTGCCGGCGCTAGAGAGGATCGCATTGCCGGGAGGATTCACTCCGGACAGCCGAGACAACCAGACACAACATCAATGCAAAACGCTTCTATCAAACCTTATTCCGTAGCAAAAGCATAGAGTTTGTGCCGGACAATATAGTCCAGCACTGCAGGGTCCAAGTGTTTCGCCAGCTCACCACGATCTGCTGTAGCTCTGACCATCGTGGACGACACGTCACTGAGGTCTGGCACATTGACGTACTTGACTCGGTCCTGCTCCTCTTGTCTCCAGGGCGAGGCGATCCCTTTGCGATCTACCACCAGTAACTTGACCAGTTGCATGAGCTCGTCTCCTCGTTTCCACTTGCCAGCTAATAGATCCGCGTACGTGTCGCCTCCTAACAACATGGTGAAGCTAGTGTCTTGATGCTTGTCCAGTAGGCAGTGGACCAGGTCAATACTGCCAAGACGGAGTTGCTCTGGACTGTCACATTGCGAAGCCATGTGCTCGAACATCTCGCGCTCCTCCTCCACCACTTTGAGCTCAGCACCGCCGTCTCCTTCGCGCTGAAGCGTCTCCAGAGCCAATTGACACATTTTCACGCGATGTTCGAAGGCTGCGAGCTTCCTCTTGCTGGAATAAATGTGCTGATACACTGGCAACAACCAGATCTCGTCGTAAAGTGGTCGGCAATGCTTCACGACGCCCATGTGGCCCTTAAACCCCGTCGGCGGGTTGCCCGACAGCCCGAAGAGCAGCACCTCACGCCCCATGCTAAACACTCGACGAACTATCGCCATTGGATGAAACATGCTACTAGAACGAGTTCTGATTGGATGTAATTTGAATATTACCCTTTGATTGGATGAAAAACGTAGATTCGAGATGAAGGTGGTGATGCAACGGGTGACCAGCGCTTCTGTGCGTGTAGAAGACAAGATTGTGGGCCAAATAGGCAAGGGATTGCTGTGTTTTGTCGGTATTGGCCGTGATGACACGGAGGACGACGCAGAATGGTGCTGTCGTCGTCTCCTGGTGTGAAATTCCAACTTAAATCAATGTGTCACAAGTTCAGTGGTGCTAATATCAAATATTTCTGTAGAACGCTCGTCTGTGGCCTGATGAGGCTGGACGTGCGTGGAAGACGTCGGTAAAGAGCAATGACTACGAAGTTCTGGTCGTGAGTCAGTTCACGTTGCACGGCCAATTCGCAGGCAACAAACCCGATTTCCACCTCTCCAGTACGCTGATAATTGTGGCAATAACAACAAAGTTTGCTGACATCTTTGTGTTTTTGCTCTTGAAGTGGGACCGAAGCCGGCCAAGAAGTTCTACGATGAGTTTTGTGAGCGTGTGCGTCGCGAACATGTTGCTGACAAGGTGGCGGAGGGCGAGTTTGGTGCCTACATGGAAGCGTCCATCGTAAGAGTTGAGATTGTGTACAATGGTTGATTCTGAGGAGTAACGTTGGGGTTCAATGTAGGTGAATGATGGACCAGTGACGATCCAAATTAACTCGAAGGAGAGGAAGCCCGCCAAGATGTAGAGGGCTTTGACGTTGGTAGGCACTTGTCTCTCTGTCTGTGCACATATATAGACAATGGCAGAAGGCTTGTGGCATGTTGTCTACCTTGCTATATTTGTTATGTTGGACGTGTTTGAGCGTGCGCTATTAGCTTCATTTAGAATCTCTCAGGCTCGTCAAGTGCCAAGCTCAACATGCCAACACCATTAGGGTATTCGAAGGTGCTGCTAGGTACGGAAACAGCCACGACTGGGCCCATCTATCGATCATTAGCAGCTCCGCGAAATGCTGTCCTTCAGGACCCTGCCAATCCAGACGATCCGTTTGTGGGACTTACTCGCCCGGAATCACCAAGTCTGTACCACAGCTTCATAAACACAGTGCAGACAAACGGCTCGCTTCCGTGTCTCGGTGTTCAGCCCATAGTTGATGGAGTTGCGCAGCCTTATACGTGGATCACATATGAACAAGTTGGAACGCGCGTTTCAAATGTCGGTGCTGGAATGATGTACCTTGACCTGCTTCCAAGGATTTGTGGGGACAATGGAGACCGAATGCTCGCGATCTACATGAAGAATTCGATTGATTGGGTTGTGGTGGAACATGCAGCATATTCATTCAGTGCGGTCGTTGTGGCGCTCTACGACACACTTGGACCCGACTCGACCAGGTTCATCCTTAATCAGACTGAGCTAGCCACAATTATCTGCACGGCTGCCGAGCTACCCAAGCTTACACAAATTTGCTCCAAGTGTCCAAACCTGAAAAATGTTATCATTTCAGGCGGGTGCACTGGAGAGGAGTGCGATGCTCGTGCAGCTGGACTGAACGTGATACACTTGGAACTAGTGGAAACGGAGGGTCAAAAACACCCCATTGCGCCAGAACTACCGACAGGAGATGATGTGGCAACAATCATGTACACAAGTGGCACCACAGGTGATCCCAAGGGTGCAATGCTCACACACGCAGGAATTCTCTGTGGGTGTTCAGCTGTCAAAGATTTCTGCATTGCTGGTGGGCACGCGTTCACGTCGCAGAGCGTGTACTTGTCGTACCTTCCTCCGGCACATATTCTCGAGCGTACGGCGATTGTGCATTCTTTCAGCGTTGGAAGTCGTGTCGGGTTTTCGCAAAACAATCCGCTGAAATTGGTTGATGACATACGAGCACTACGCCCGACAGTCTTTATCACCGTTCCTCGGCTTCTCAATCGAATCTACGACTCGATCACCGCCAAAATGCTCAATGGAAAAAAGCCCGTTGCTTTCTTGTTCACGATGGGAGTTCGCTCGAAATTACGCCGGCTAAGAAGACATGGAATCACGCATCACGCATTATGGGACCGCTTGCTCTTTCGCAAGATCAGAGCAGGACTTGGACTTGACCGATGTGAGTTTATCATTTCTGGTTCAGCACCACTGTCTCCTGATGTCCTCGACTTCTGCCGAATCGCTCTCTTGTCTACAGTAGTAGAGGGTTACGGACAGACCGAAACTTGTGGTGGAGTTACTGCCACTCCGTTTGAAGATCTATCGGCAGGCTTTGTTGGCACACCAAACACTGGTACGGAGATTCGCTTGGAGTCCGTGCCGGATATGGGTTATTTCGTCACGGATCGAACACACGGAGAGGGGTCTGCTGCCGTGCCTTGCATGGGCAGAGGTGAAATCTGCGTACGGGGACCACTTGTATTTAAGGGCTACTTCAAGCAACCCGATAAGACAGCTGAGGCGATGGACGCTAGTGGTTGGCTGCACACAGGTGACATTGGATTATGGTCTCCCCTGGGCCAGCTACGCATTATTGATCGGAAGAAAAACATTTTCAAGCTATCACAGGGCGAGTATGTGGCTCCTGAGAAGATCGAAAACGTTCTTGTTACGTGTCCGAGTATTGCACAAGTTTTCGTGGCTGGTGATAGCTTCCACTCCCATGTTGTAGGTATTATTGTACCGGATGAAGCAGCGATCCGTTTGATGGCTAAGATGAATGGTATTATGAACGCAACCTTCCGCGAGCTCTGTGACCACGATGTAATCCGGAACACAATTAAGAAGGAGATCGAAGAAGCTTCGAAGCGTGCGAAACTCGCTGGCTTTGAGCGAGTTCGCGAAATCTTCTTGCATCACGAACTCTTCACAGTTGACAATGAGCTGTTGACGCCTACATTCAAGCTTCGGCGTGCTGATGCTCAAAAGCGCTTCAAGAATGAGATCGATCACATGTACGAGCTCACCGGTGACAGTGTCGTCAAGACGGTGATCCCCAACCTCAAGTAAATCTCGAGCAATCTGTCACAATCATGGCAACACCACGACCATCTTTCCAGTCTTTTTCGTCATGCAATCTAGTAATAACCTCTGTACAGAAGCCACAATTCTACTTGCGACCAAGACGTTTTAACCGTCTACGGTGGTGCGAGCAAGGTCGTTTGCCATGGTTTGCCTATTCATCAACCAAGACGTTAGTCAGAGACCATGTCACTTCAGCTCCAGAACGCACCTTTCTGGGTCGACGAGCGTTGCGATTGAGCAGTTGCAGCGCTACAGGGCCTTCCGTGAGACGCATTCGCTCCAGAGCGAACTCGAGGTTGTCCCTCATGTTCATCATGTACTGCGGAGCTTCCCGTTTAACCACAGGTACTTCTGCTACACATCAACGAAAACAGTCAGACTCATCAGCTGAAATGGCAACATAGCGACTCGTACTTGCTGGGAAGAGGTCCCATGGCTTCATGTGCGAGGAGAAGCCACGACATGCAGCGGAAGTGCGAGGTGCCACTTGCTTGAGTATCACAGACAACATGACAACTGAAGCAGAGACTGCTGGACGTGACGCAAACTGAAGAGACAGACCAAGCAGAAAAATCCTATTGGCTCCAAGCAGAAACGGTCAGGGATTTCATTGGCTGTAATTTTATAATTCCTCTCATAATCTTATTGGCTGAACGTTTCTTCGTGTTCCGCACATCAATTATTTTTCAAATTCTTGTCGATATGGCTGAGACCGGCATCTTGGCGGGCTTCCTGCCAGCACGTACGTCGCTCCACCGGGGGTTTCATCCCTTGTCGTTATGGTGACTGCATTCTACTCTGTATATTGATGCTAATTGCACCTTGTTTCGCTTAATTATGCCCGTTGCAGTGACGGAGCAGATCTCTGAAAGTGTCGTCGAAGTCACGGGGGAAGTGGAAAATGCACTGCATCAGGTGGGAACTGCAGTGTTTTACGTTAAATTTACGCTACTGAAGCGGTAATTCTGTGCACAGAGACTGGAGTCAACAGGCAACAAGAAGAAGCAGGCAAGACAGCTGAATGCCGTTGCAAAGGTGAAGCCGATTTATTGGTGATATTATTGCTATTTCTCACTGTTTTGTGGATATTTGTATTGTTACAGGGGTCAGGGAAATACATGTCCAAGGTCCATCGCGCATTCGAGAAGAATTTCGACAAGTTCGAGCTGTATGTGCGTCGCAATATTGTTTCAGTGCCTGGTGTGATAGCGGACGAGGTGGCTCAGATTCGAGCTGAAAAGCAAAAGGGCGAAGGAGAGATTGCAGTACCACAAGAGGAAGAAGATGCTGCTTTGCTCACAAAGGAGGAGAGGGAGGAACGGAAAGTGGATGTTCAACTTGAAGCACTGCGCTTGAAATTACGGGAGCTGACAGCATCGAATCAACGTTTAGAGTTGGAGAAGAAGGCATTGGATGAGCGCACACTGCATTTTCAGGGTCTGGTAACACAGTTAGCGTTCCTGGACGATGTACCAGAGCGGGCGATATCGCCGTTGAAACGGACTGCGGAACAGATCTCAGCACTGCATGAGGCATTCTTGCAGATGGACAACATCCAGGCAGCGCTAGAAGAAGACTCGCGTCAGTTTAAGCGATCTAAAGTATCCTCTCGTGGCAGCTTCCGAAATCTACGCAAGCGGTTTACAGCGCGGACAGCTGAGATGACTTACAGGACGACTGAAGATCTGGAAGAGCTTCATTCAAAACTGCTGACCATGTAACTCACTGCATCGAGTCTGTCCCTGTATGCACAAAACAATGTTCTTTACCAATGCTTTCCGTGTCTGTCAGCAATTGCCTCCGTCGTGCACTTGTGTACTGGTCAGGTACATTTATCGATCCACCCTGTTCATTTCTCAGGTTTAATTGTCTCTCGAGCAACAAGTGCACGTCTCCTGTGGCCATCTAGCTGTCAAATAGAGCTGCATCTTCGATGTCAAGAGTCCCTGATCTGTTGTCTGAATCTGCATTTACTCCTCGTCTTCGTCGTGCAGGTCGTCCATGACGTCGCCACTCTCTTCCTCCTCTTCCTCCTCTCCATCAGCCTCAACAGGCACTGGCAGGTCGCCAATCTCCGAGCGCTGGTACTGGATCTTGCCGTCCACCAGCAGGTAGTTGCCCTTAGGCGCCGCCTCAGCGTGAGCCTCGTGGTGTCCGTGTCCGTGGTCCCACGGGTGCTCGAAACCCTGCATTATATTGACATTTAATACTAGGATCTATAGATAATAGTAATTGCAAGTAAATGCTACGTACCAGCACCGCAAGACCGTCCTGTTTTGCCCGCCAGAAGACCCAAAGCCAGAGCATCGTACCATAGGCCAGCGCCAGGTTCTTGTGCACGGGGCTCACGTGAAAGTGCATACCGTGGGGGTAGTTGTGGCCGTGGCCGTGTGAAGAGGACATGGCGCGGCGGCCAGAGGCGGCGAGGCGGCGAGCGAGGAAACTAGCAGCGCGCATGTCGGACGAGATTCACTTGGCGTTCCGCTGGTCTGGGTCCCCTAAATGAGCGGCGGAGAAACGACGAATGTGATTGGAGGAAAAAAAGGAACAGTTTTAGCAAATAGATTTGGACTTTCGCTAAACATATGGGATAAATCGACTGTAATTTTAACTTAATTCTGTGTGATCAGCGCTAATGTGAAATTGGGCAAACGCATCCATGCTAACCATATTGGTGTTCATGTATATCTTATGACATGCTATCTACGCCAGTGATCTATTCTTGCTTCTATGAGGCGCGACTCAGAATTGTATTAACCCAAATCGTTATGAATGAAACTTAAAAACAGATCCTTACTTTATAAGGCGTCTTTGCAGGAAGATGAATTCGTGCTGTTGTGCGCATTCCTCCCATAATCTTGGTAGCCTATCTAAGGTAGGCATTAATACATTTCACATCCAATAATCTGAGTACCATATTAATCCTCTATCAACTCAACACAGATCTACCTCTATCCAGTGTACCGGTATTATAATATAAAACACGGAAATACAGCAGATCTAACTCATAATGCACAGTTACAGGTTATCTGAATCTATTTTCTGGCAAATCACAATTGTGATTCGCTGACCATCAATAAGCTTTGTATTTAACAGTCCACAGACACGACTGGGTGCATATCTCCTTGTGTTGGGGCCTCTGCCAGAGGCTCTGGTGTGTACATGTGCAGCGTACGGACGACACGTACTGTATATATGGTAATCCCAAAACAGACTCTATTTTCCATAATACAAATGCGAGGTGAGAAGTAACTTTGAAATCATCTACAATGGTGTTTAAAGAAGATTATTGATGTTTACCCCTCGCTTCCCACATACTCCTCATTTAATGCATTCTGCATTGAACACAAGCTTATTTTTTGTTGGAACCCTGTCGCAAGAAGTTAATATTCAACGACTATAGGCATGGTAGTTTAGAGAATGACACCAAAAGTTGAAGAGTGTATTACATCCGGAATACAATCCCATGCTTTTGCGGGATCTCCATATGGCTAGAGGTAAGTGTAAAAAAGATGTTCCACATTCAAATTCCTCCATGCGGTACAAATAACATACCACCACAGAGGTGACACAGCCACTATTAATACTATTCATTCCAGAATTTGCTCCGCGATAGGCACACATTGAGAGCCGGGGAGAATACTCCAGTGGACTTACGATGAGAACTTATTTCTTAGTTCTACTAGCTACGATTGTCTTCTTCGTGAACTCCATCCAAGCTGAGTCGGTGGCGACGGCTACGAGAAAAACTCAGCTGAGAACTCATGGTACGATTCACCAAAATAATGAGATTCCTAGCATACGATCTCTCAGGACGCACAAGAACGAGATCGAAGCTGATAAAGACGACAACTACGACGCAGACAGTGAAGAGAGAGGGTTACAGTACAATGCTGTGCAAGACTTCGCCAAAAAGCTCAGAGTCAAAGCCGGCACAAAGTGGAAAATATTGACTGATAAGGATTTCCGGAATTACAAGTTGTTTATGGGCGGTGCATCGTTCGAGAAGCTTTACAAAAAGGGGGCAACCCCCTTTAAGCTTTTCACTCAGTTGGAGAAAGATAAAATCAACAAAACAACCACAAGGTATAGTGAATACTTCGATTACTGGGTTAGGAGGAATATTGATAAGTATTCGGGCACGAGTACGCGTTAATTCAAAGAAGCTTTCATGTCAGTCGTTGATTCTCTGAGCGATAAAGTGTATATGCTGGCTGCATTGATTATTAAACACTACTCTTTGAAACCAATGGCGATGGAGGCGCTGCCAATCAGCCAGTAATTTTTCACGTTAGAATGTGTAGTTCGGTAGGTAAGCTACCGCGTAATAATGCTACCTTGGGCTACACGGACTAAACTGCATCGCATTTTCCTTCGTACGAGTATATCGCAAACTCCACATTATTGCAGTAGGTTGTCAGAAGAATATCACACCTGAGATTGCTATCACCTAGACAGTCCTCAAGAACTAGCAAGTGAATCCATTAGAAAGTGACCAGCTATTATGGTGAGGACGAAGCGAAGGCACTTGACTGAAAAACATAGGTGCTAAATACTGATAGTACCTATTTCTGTCACAAAACAGCAAAAAATGCTTTTATGTATCCATTTGACCAAAAATGTCAATTGATGGTTATGACCTGGATGCCATTGTTGGAGTGCACTTTACGCGCCGCTACCGCATCTCCTCGGCGTCTTTGCAGTCTCGCCCTCGTGGATCTAGTCAATATGTACTGTGCAACATTGGTGATGCTCTTTTCGCCGTCTGTCGCGTTGCGCTGAGCTCTACTAACGGCTCAAATCCTTATCAACACCCTCCAGTGGACGCGTCCGTGACGCTACGACGAAGCTCTCGGGTTTTTAACGAGTTACAAACGTGTCTACTAGACTGCAGTAAGGTCAAAATGAATGTGGGTACTACACAGGAGCGTGAGTTGCTGTGGATCTCTCGTGATGCTGTACGGACGGCTGTAGCCGTGACACTGGAGTTGATACCATCGTCCAAGTCTCAGCTATTGCGTGACGCTGACACTCGCTCTTTGCTACAGCAAACACTGCAGAGAAATTTTGTGGTGTGTGCAGGGGCAAGAGTGAAGCTTCCGACACTGGATTGTCTTGTAGCTGAGAGCAAAGGTGAAGACGAGAAACAAGTGATGACTTTTCGGGTTGTGTCGACTTACCCTGCTGCAACCTTTACTCGAGTAACACCAGGTACTCGTGTAACGCTGACAGATCCTGGAGAATCTAGAGAAGAGAAAGAGGATTCGAGTACACCTCCGAAATCACATGAGACCAATGGAGTGAAGATGGGAGGCATGGAGGACGAACGGGCTGCTTTGCGTGAATTGATTTTACTGCCAGTCGCACATCCGAGACTGCGCTCGGAATTAAGTGTGGAGTTTCCGAAGGGTGTATTGCTGTGTGGCCCGCCAGGTGTAGGTAAGACGCTGTTGGTGCGGTCTGTAGTGCACGAGTGTCGCCAGGTGAAGGATGTATCTGGTACGAGTTGGATCTCAATCTACAGGTAATCAACGGATCGGAAATTATGACAAGCGGGCGAGGTGACGCTGAACAAGCTTTGCGTGACACGTTTGAGATAGCTGTGGTCCATGCCCGAAGTAGTCGTCACGCTGCCAGCGTCATCTTTATCGATGAACTAGATGCTCTCTGTCCCAAACGCGAAGCTGCTGGAGGGGGCGCTTCGTCGGCTCACAGCCGCATTGTTGCTCAGTTGCTGACTTTGTTAGACGGTGTAGAGGGTGGTCTCTCTCGCGAGAATGTGGTCGTCGTGGCAGCAACGAACTTGCCGAATTCTATTGATCCAGCTTTGCGTCGTCCCGGACGATTCGACCGCGAAATCTTTGTTGCCCCACCTAACACTGTACTGCGCAAGAAGATTTTTGAGGTTCATCTTAATCGGACACCCTACGCTCTCTGCAGTAGATCACCACAAGATGCTGAGCTGCAGCGTGATATCTTCCTCGAATCATTAGCCGCAAAAGCTGTGGGATACGTTGGTGCTGACATTGCCGCTCTGTGTCGTGAGGCTGCTATGGTGGCATCTACCCGGCAGTTAGTTGCATTTTCTAGAGATCTTGAGCTAGAGCAATGGTGGGCAAACTGGAAACGCCGAGTCGAACCCCTCAGTTTCATTCAAAATTCAGCATCAACACTTGGTTCTGTCGTTGCAGGTCGAGCTTGGCATACAAACCCAGCCGCCATCATTCCTCTGTGGTTTCTCGCTAAGCATGATAGCCAACACTGTGTCGACACAACTGGGGATACCGACCTGGAATATTTCAGGTTTCTACTAGGAAGCGAAGGGAAGCGTGCCATCACCCCTATTATTCGAGATGAAGAGAGTAAGAAGGCACAAACCTTTGAGGTAACCATGGAAGACTTCGATCACGCTATGCAGATCGTCGTGCCGTCAGCACTTCGAGGTGCCAGCGGATTTACGTAAGTATTGGTTGCTTCTTTCGCAAGTTCAGCTGATGATGTTCTGCTGTATTGTGAAAAATCTCTGCAGGAAAGACTTCGAACGACAGGGCTGGGACAGTATTGGTGGTCAAGCAGAGACTAAGCTCGCATTGCAGCAAGCACTTGAGTGGCCCATCAAGTTCCCGCATACTTTCGCGTGTCTAGGTGTTAAGCCACCCCGTGGTGTGTTACTGTATGGCCCGCCTGGATGTAGCAAGAGTTCGATAGTGCGTGCGGCAGCACATTCAAGTGGGGCCACCTTCTTGTCATTATCTGCCGCACAAGTCTTTTCGCCATTCTTCGGTGATGCTGAGGCTGCTGTTCGGCAAGTCTTTCGCGATGCACGTGCAGCACTTCCAGCAATTATCTTCTTCGACGAAATCGATGTCATGGTTGCCAAACGTGAGTTCGATGGGTCCGGAGGTGGAGAAGGTGGCACGTCGACTGCGATGCGCGTACTCTCCACGATGCTCAATGAAATGGATGGCGTCGAGTCCGCTGAAGGTCTCTTGGTTATTGGTGCAACTAATCGACCAGCTTGCATTGATGCGGCACTCATGCGGCCAGGACGGTTTGATCGCATTCTGTTTGTAGATCTCCCGGCAGAACCTGATCGTGTTGACATTTTGAGGATACATTCGCGACCGATGCAGCTACATGGTGATGTCGACCTAGGAGTGTTGGCAAAGCGCACGCCATATTTCAGTGGGGCTGAATTAGAGGTACGATACTTTTCATAATATTGGTGAAGCTGAATGGTGTCTCCTGACCTGTTTGTGTTGTTGCAGAACCTTTGCCGCGAAGCAGCATTACTTGCTCTTCGCGAGTCTTTGAAAGCCGAGGAAGTGTGTATGCGTCACTTTGATAAAGCGCTCCGTGGCATGACCCCCGTATCATCGAAAGAATCCATGCGAGACTACATTGAGTTCGCAGAGACGATGGGTCACTTGGCATAGGTAGATTATTAACAAGAAACCCGTTTGCAATAGAAATGATGCAACTCCTGTTGGCTTGTTCTCTCAGCTACTTCAAAGTCTCACTCTGATGTTATCTAGAAAAGAATCTCGCCTCCGTCCGTGAAGCTGACCTTGTGTTGCAGCGGGATGCCGTCTCTCTCCACACCAGCCTTCTCCATCTTATCCACGACCTCGAAACCTTCCACCACTTCTCCAAACACCACATGTTTGCCATTAAGATGCGGCGCCGCATTGAGCATGAAGCAGAACTGACTGCCATTAGTATTAGGTCCAGCATTGGCCATTTGAAGGATGTATCTCCTGGAATGTTTTAGTCTCAGTCCATTGGGTTCGTCGTCGAATTTACCGCCGTAAATGCTGCGACCTCCAGTACCTGTGCCTTTAGTGAAGTCTCCACACTGCACAATAAAGTTCTTAAGGATGCGGTGGCATACACTGCCCTTGAACGCATAGTCTGGACCCTTCTCGCCCGTAGTTAAAGCTCGGAAGTTCTCCACCGTTTTAGGCACAATATCCGCGTACAATTCCGCAGTGACACGGCCGACGTAGACGTCGTCAATAGCCACATCCAGCCACACATATTTACGGTCTGGTTTAGGCTCCCACGAGCGTGTAGGCGCGGGAATTGCAGTCTTTTCCTCCGTTTTAGTCTCCTCTTGAGTCATTCCGTTCGCAAACTCGCGTGCTTGCTCTTCCTGCTGCCCCAAATGCGGACTCTGCGTCGGCAGATCGAAGAACACGTTCACTACTACGAAATATGCCACGAAGAGCAGCCCCATGCCCAGCAGAATCGCCTTGCGCGCATCCAACGCGCCACCTCGGGGAGCCATGATGCACTGAACAGATACAAACAATTGTTTGTGATATGGATACAATGATCGCTTTACACAGGGTTGACGTGGTGAAGGAATAAGACTGGCAGTATCAATGCGGATAGAATTCACGTCAGTCTCTTCCGATGGATGGCTCTTTCGAACAGCAAAATGATTCAGTCATTTCCTCATTTCACACGGGACTAGAAGGTAACTTCATTGTGTGAAATACACTACGCTCCGTTGGCGTCCTGAACAACGGCCTGATAAAGAATGGGGTTCAGTATTCCGGATTCGCCCCGTGGACAGTGTGACGCTGGTACGCAATGGTCGGAACCCACACTCGCGCCATCAAGAGCGGGGCTTCAAGAAGGTTTTCGACAGTCCATTGCTGCCCGTCGTCGGAATGCGATCGTTCCCGGTTCTCTTTCGTTCGACGCGTTGGGGTCTCCGCGGTCGCCATTCGTATTTCTCAGTCAGGAAAGTCGCAGAGCTCTCGCACAACGTGAGGATGAAGGACAAGAGCAGCAACGAGTAAAGACTGCGTCTCAAGCTGACCAGGTACAGTCCGCTGATAGGAAGATGCAATATCAGAAGCGACTTGTTGACATTGCTTTGTGTCTTCGCAGCCGTGAACACACAGAACGTCCACATGAGACGTGGTGTCCTAGTGAAATGAATCAACTGATTGTCCACGTTGGATCGCATAACGGTCGAAATCAAACCGTTACGTGTACATAGATTAATGTCAAATCCAACCATTTCAGGGGATTCATGAATCTAGTTGTATGCTATCGGATATGGTGTTCTGAGCCTATGATAGCCGTCTACATGTGCAGTTTCAAATCGATCTTTCGCGCCAGTGCCATTTTGAAAAGCTTCATCTACCTCATCACTGAAAAGTCATCACGTTCATAGTCTTTATACCTTGGAGTGAATAGTTTTGTGTACCCCACCAACTTTACATAAGGGGGAAATGTGGTGTACGCCACATTCCGCCGCTTCCGCCAAATCGGTCAATAGCCAAGGAGCTCCCCTCCATACACAACTAGCTAATGAGCGGCGGGGGATCAGGCGACTGGCATTCGGCGGCCGACCGCCTAGCGCTCTTCATGCAGCGCTACGCCGTGGCGGACGACAAGGTGGCGAGGCAACTGGGCTGGTCTGACGAGCAGCTGCGCGCGTACTTGTCACCTGAGGCCAGGCGTGTCAAAGCGGCGTCTGACGTACGTCAACATGGACGTTATCGGTCAGTTAGAGGCTTCTAACTGCTGTATAATGGACTGTAGATTGCAGACACGGCGGTGGATAAGCTACTGATGAGGTATCGCGTAGTATTGGCGCATAAAGTACTCAAGAACGCTTCGACTATGCCTCTGAAGCCTCTAGATGGAGGTTCCAGGAGATCTACAATGCCTACACAGGTCAGGACATTGAGGATACATAGAGAGGAGAAGCAGAGGCTTATGTGTGGTGCTCTGTGCAGTTCGGACGCAATGTGGTGGACAGGAGGAGCATTATTCATGCAGATGTGACCCCTGCGCAACTGGTATGTCGTGTGTTGAGACTGGTGGATTAAGTGCATTGTGCTTATGGCTGAGGTTCTGATGTGTAGAAGACAGCGGCGGAGATGGAGCAGCCGATGGGCAATCGGAAGCGAAAGCGGAGAGTCATTGTACAACCTCTCGATGCTTCGAGTACTACGTCGAAAGGGAATACGACGAGCTCGACGACAGATCAGCTTGATGTGCGGAAGCTGCGGCAGATGGCTAAACCGGAACTTATCTGTCCTATTCGGCTTGACGTTGATTTGGATGGAGTTCGATTCCAGGATACTTTCCTTGTCAACGCGTACGTTTGCAAACACTGATCGTTGATCTATTCTATTTGGATGCACCTCACACTTTGGTCGTTTTGATTTTTACTGATGATAGGGCCTTAACTACGTGTTCTCCGGAAGCGCTTGCTAATCAAATTGCCCAGGACGAAAAGATGAGCGCCAAGCTCAAAGTGCGTATTCTGTGCTGGATTAATATTTTAGCTGAAGTACTTATGTTGTTTGTATGCTTGTAGGATGCAATTGCTGAATCGATTCGAAGACAAATTTTGAAATTCACTTCTTCTTGTATGAGCATCGAACACAGGAGTGGGAAGTTGTATCCTATATACCTTGATCTCATTGTGGATGGATACTCTGTACGTAATAATACTCAATCATGCGATAGACTAATTTAACTAACTTTTGTCCCGGTTTGTTTACCATTTTTGCAGCTACGAGATCAATTCGAATGGGACATATCAAACGACTGCTTCGCCACTCAGAAGTTTGCGAATTCGCTATGCGCAGATTTAAATTTGCCGAAAGCATTCGAGCCTGCTATCGTATTTTCAATCTTCGAGCAAGTTGCAGCCTATCGTTTTGCACTTAGTGAACACAAATGGATTGGCAAAAATCCGTTCCAAGTAAAAGGCACCGGTCTTACGCTGCCCACTTCCAGCGCTGGGTATATCCAAGTGATGCCACCACTTGATGATGTCGTTCGTCATACGAATGATGCAAGTAAGTAAAGGCTGAATTTGCTGGATTGTCCTTGGTAAGACAAATCTCACCAATAAAACGTTGCTTTATCATGACAGAATTATGGCAGCCCGTACTCAGCGAGCTGTCCAGAGAAGAGAGGACATATTTATCTGCGAGATTTACGTCTACTCGAGCGTACGTTCTTCTTTGTATAATGTTTGTGTTTTTGCATCTAACGCATGTTTTTGTGTTGCAGTCCTACGACGTGGAAGAGCACACCACTGGTCTCAGAAGTTAATGGGCAGTCAAAGCGACGTCTACGGCCAGTACCGAAGGTAGATTCTTTTGTTGTTTTGTAACAGTACTGATTTGCCAAACCTAACTACACTCTGTGCGTCGCATTCACCGTGTCTACAGGAGAATCGCCTGCCTCGACCAATCAATCCTTTCATCGTGTATTGCCAAATGCAGAAAGAGGCTTTAGGCAAGACACGTCGCTCTGCGTCTGAGACGAGAAAAATCATGGGCGATATGTGGCGCAAGTGCACCGAAGAGGTAACTACGTCGTATCTACTGTCAGGTTGGCTCTAGCTGCGATCTAACAAATATGTGATCATATCCGTTTGCAATGACCAGGAAAAAGAATATTACTCGCAATTAACGGAAGTTGAAAACGAAAAGAGGCGTCGCGACCACATCCTGGATATACGCGACCGCGCCATTGCTGACTGGGAAGAGGATGAAGCCCGTCGGAAAGGTCTGTTGGCCTCCACCACCCTGGATGCATCAGCAGAACACTTCCGTGGTCTATTGCTTGAAGTAAGTCACTGCTTGCTTATTGAGTGTGCTCTGTCTGTGTGTGCTTCTGTAATACAATTTGTAGTGCTAACGTTCATCGTTGATACTGTGTTGTTAGAACTACATGAGCGAGCGGCATGAAGTAGATCTCCGTAGAGAGCCGTCAGTAGTCGAAACTGCTGAGGAGGAAGACGACGAGACCTAGGCAGCTTAGACAACTAACAACAATCGCTGCGCTAGCGAAGTCCACCTCAAAACAGAAAACGCTAAGTGAGCAGGCATAACAAGTACTGCAGCGCTCATCGAGCCGCTGACTCCACCTGTTGGGCTGGATGTACTTCATTTTCCAAGTAGCTACTGTAAACGTCCCCGACATACGTTGTGCATGACACGGCACAGCTTATCTTGAGCTTCAGGTATAAATTTCAATGCCTGTTGCTTCCAAGATCTCCGTACGCAGCAACTCCGTCAACTCGCCTCTGTCTCTTGTGTTCACCCAGTGTCCACTTTCACCATCGAACTCGTAGCGACGAGGACCACTGCACACAGCAACAGCGTCAGTCTCAACCACAGCTCCGACCGACAACCATCCCACCTGATAGGAGAAGACCACCAGATCTGCCTGTTAGGCACTTGACGGTTGATCACCCACGTGCCGTGCTCACCCAAGTCGATCTTCAGGACGCCTTGCTGTGGTCAGAGCATTTGTCACCTTTGGATCACTAATTTGTCATTGATGCAACGGATTACAACGTACAGAAAACATGATGTCGGACTCCTCAAGCATCTCCTCGATGCCGTCCAACCAGCTCTGAATGTCGTGTAGCGTCTCGTCCGCTAGCTCCATAAACTCGTGCTCCGTCATAGTGGGGGGTGCTGGGGCATCCGAAAAGTGCGCAGCTTGTAGAGGACAACGACGAGTCACCATTGCACCATTAGATCTGCAGAGAGACGGCACAGCTGATAGCGTCTTGAAGCTTTGAGCTGAAGCGCAGCGGGACACGCAACGCAGCGAAGAGAGAGCCACCCGACGTAGCATTCTGGTGGCTTGGTCGATTGCGAAATGAGCGAGTTGGATGGCTGCTCACTTTCCACCAATGAAAACATTACATGTGGGACTAATGTCCAATCATTGTGCAGATTTACGACACGAAATACAGATCTACTTTGCAAGTATGGCTAAGAAGCGACGTCATGCGGCTCTGCAGCGAGCAGCGAACAGTGAGACTGTAGTTGATAATGAGGCTATTGAAGAGAGTTTGGAGAAGTTAGGGACGTATTACAACAAAGTGAGCGCTGAAGTGACGGGAATCCCGACGACTTTAGAGTTTAATCTGCTGCTTCACACCTTCGTGGCGCTCGTCGTGCAGAATTCACTCTTGGTTGTCCAGGTCATAGCGATGTTTTATTGTTCTCAGTACATGGTTTGTGTATAATAGGGTTGTATTGCAGACTGTGTCAATAGCGCAGATTGTGACAGTGGTTGGATCTGCTCTCTGGATGACGAGGAAAAGATTCGTGACGATGTTGCTACCGCCAGTTGCGCTTCGAGGCAACAACAGTCGAGAAGTTTTATGGAGAAGTGCGATCTTCCTTTTGGTGTTCAGTGGATTGGGACTTGTGTATTTCTGGTGGGAAATATCGATGAGCACTCCTCAATGTGTGGCTTTCGTGGTCGTGTACGTCATGTTTGATGCAATTACAACAGCATAAGACACATCACATTGACTGTGTGGCTGTAGATTTCTGCTGGACGCTGTATCTATTTATCTAGTGAGACGAGCGAAGGGTAGACTTACCCGTAGGCAAATCGCCGTATCAGCGATCGAAGTCACGTTCTTGGTCTTTGGCTTTTCAATTTGCTTTCATTACGTACGTTCTGTTGTGTGGATTTGAGATTGTTGGAGAACTAATGCTTTTAATTGCTACAAGCAGAAGAGAGGGATTATCTACGATGAAATGGCGCTCGTGCTCACAGCAGCAACAGCTTTTGTGCATGTGGTAGTGCTGCTCACGGCGGAATATGCTGTGCTCCACTGCTTTACCTCGGACAACGGCGCATTTTCAAAAACACAACAGCGTGGAGCAAATTTGATGGAAAGTATACGGCAAGACATGGACCGCTTCCAACCTGAGCAGCTTCTTGTGGGGTTACCTGGAACTTCTAAGGTATGCATGTAACTCGAGTTAGCCATTGTCCAAGTTCCGCGTACTCACTCGATTGATTCGCAGAAGAAGAAGGGTAAGAGCAAGTCCCGTACAAGCCCTTCGCAAACCGTCAGGACAGACAGCGAGTGCAAGTCAGACCCAACGGCTTCCACAAGGTCATCAGTATTCAGGGAGCCGCGAGTACAATTTGCCTTGCTGACACTGATTCAGATCCTGCTTTTGGTTTCACAACTCGTGCTCTCCGCGTTTGTCCTGTATTCCTGGGAGATGATGAGGTACGCACCAGATACTCTCGCTGGATGGAGTAGAGCTGACTTTATCAATTTCTTGTTTGTTGAGCAGTGCATTAATGTTTAGCAGCTCCCACGTACTCTGGACGCTCGGTCAAGTGCGTCGAAAAGTCTTGTCGCGCAGTATAATCACATCTGCAGGTCAGAAGCTCAAGAACGCGTAGCAACTACTAACGCTATTATCTGGGAACCGTCCGCGCTCTCTGCTCTGCCTCTTTGGCAGCGGCGCAGCAGTCGTAGTACCGCTTGATGACCTCTGCACACTTGGCCTCCTGATAGTTGCGTCGCTGTAGGCAGAATTGGATGGCGCACGCCTGCTTCTTGCACACACGCTCACACAGTTCCTTCTCAGCAGCCATGTTCACGTCCTTGTCGATTGTGAAGTTGTCGTATCAGCCAATAAATCTTAAATTGTGAAGGTATCTTCTAAGACGCGAGGAAATGAAGACAAGTACACGATGAACGCTCCAGTAAATTATGAAGATCGATATATGTAAGACTGTCCTGCCTTAGCACCAAGAACGATCAAAAGCACTAACAGCAAACTCCTCGAACGTGCAAACAGTGGCGCTTAAGGCACTAAACGTGAGTGTGCTTGTTCTTGGTCGCTTGATCATAAGCTGAACGGCTTTAGACAGTCGTGTCCTCTTCCTTAATCGTCGTAGCCTTGGCAGCTGGAGTTTCTTCAGGCGGTGTGTAGTCCGGGACTCCACGCGTGAACGACGGGTGCTTCGTGATGACAAAGTAGTTGAAGTACGCGTTGGCAAAGCCAGCGAGTGACACGAGAATACCGTAGACGCCACACATACCGAACGGGAAGATGGAGATCCTGCAACAACAGCCACTATCAGTACAAAAGCCAAGAATCTCGTAGCTCCAATCTCGGACGTACATGCTCAAGAAAAGACATCGACCCCAGGGACTGTACATGAAGCCGAAGCTGCCACGCAGCAGCTTGTCAATGTAGGCCGTGCGCAGCTCATATCCGACCAAAATCAACGCGAAGAAGCTGCACAACAACACAACGTCATACCACTGGCAACAGCTTCAGCCCTCACAGCACGTACATTGTGTAGATAACCGACAGAGCATCAGCCATGACGGAGAAGGCCGAGTCCGATTGAATCACTTGGCCCACCGCTAGAGCGATCATACAGCCAGCCATCGTCAAGTTCACGATGCGCATGGCCGACAGAACGCCCGACACGGACGAGCCCATGATGCTGCAGCCACACACCAAGTATTAGCACCATATCATGCCTCCTTTACACAAAATAGCCGTACATTTCCCGGGTTTTGGCCTTCAGCTCCTCCCACACTTCGCTGATAGAGATGGCGTTGGCCGTGTTG
Organism: Phytophthora palmivora; assembly: GCA_008079305.1. Classification (NCBI taxonomy): domain Eukaryota; phylum Oomycota; class Peronosporomycetes; order Peronosporales; family Peronosporaceae; genus Phytophthora; species Phytophthora palmivora. The sequence goes on along the minus strand of VOQZ01000312.1, from coordinate 20,301 downwards.
GTCACTTTATCAGCAGCTGACGGCGGCGGAGGCGGCAACTTCAGGTCATCCGGATTCAGGGGCGGCAGCTTGCCGTACGTCGTGCTGTAACACACAAGCGGTTAGATGGCGTTGGACTTCTCCCGTCGGACACGAACGTACTCGGTGCCTAGGGGTCCAGCGTTGAGCACAGTGCCTCCCAGCACGGAGGCGTTAGCTTCAGTAGTCATCCTGCGAATGCTTTCTCTCTGTGTGTACGCACACACGCGCAGCGAATCGGACGCTTTGTGTACCGCGGGCTTGAGCGATGCTTCCTGGCTTATCTCCCCGGCTTCTCGTGGGATAGGTTACGGACATGTCATTGGTTGAAAAATTCAGAGGTTAGGTTTCCTTTATGAAATTATATTTATTATAATAATAGTGGTATTCAATTCTGCAGCAGCAAGTCGTTTTTTTTTTTGCAGCAAGTTGATATTTTTTTCCTCCATTCTGATTGGCCAAGATTGCTTTTCGCGATCTGCAACAAAACTGATGCACGTCGAGCTGCAAATTTTTTTGCCAAAGATCCATCCGAAAAGTCGCAGCGAAGGGAGCATCGTGGCGATGTCCTCAAGGGATGAAGACTTCACCAGAAGGTGTCCGGATGAAAACATCAATTCCGCCAATACTTTAGAAACACCGACCGAGGATGCAGTAGTTCTAGACGACCAAAGGGCTGCCCAGACGTCGACGACGACGTGCTGCTGGAAGAATTGCAAGAAGGTGATCAAGAATAATGAGGGGTGGACTATTCGTGAGTGTCAAAGACCTGGCTGCAAACGCGCTGTTCATTCGGCATGTGTAGCGAACATGCTATCGACATTTGGTGCTAGCAGTGCATTCACGAGGGCGTCATGTGGAAAGCGATGCTACAATGCGTTAGTAAAACTACCGAACATTTCGACTACACAGACTAAGAAACGGGTACCTTGGCATAATGATGGTCCAACGCCAGATGTCAGTTCGATTAGCGTTCTTATTGACTGGTTGACGGATGGCGATAACTACAGTCGTTATCGAGGAGGTGACGCTGAGTGTGGAGAATCAAAGACAGCAATAGCTGGAGAGATTGCACTAAAAATTGACCGAGAAACTTGCCAATCTCTCTCGATGTGTTTCCATTGCCATAAGATCCTAGGTATTTCAACAGCACCATGAGATGCAACTCCACTCCTCCACGAAATGGTTTTTGCCCAGTAGACTTGAAGACTGGGTCATCTCTTAGGAGGTCAGCAAGACTGGCAAACTCTGAGCGCTTGACTCTGAAATCCTTGAGAAAATCAGTGTCACTTGTATGAGTGTGGTTGTAAAGCAGCTTCCACCAGCGCTTTTTTCGCCTTCGATAGCGAGATGGCCGAGATACGTAGCGAGTAGCCTGGATACGCTCAAACTCCAGCGCCCAAAAGTTGTCTAGATCATCTTCATCGGAGTCCTCATCACTTAAAAGCTCACGCACCAGGGCTGAAGACTCTCTTTTTGTAAGCACAGCTCGTACACGACGAAGAAGCGTTTTGAGCTTGGATTCACGTGGCATATTGGCGACTCGCCAATGGCGAGCGAGATCGAGCAAAAAAAAATTGCTACTGCTGCTGCAAAAGATCGCAATTGGGGGGGTCAATTAACGCGTTTTCTATTGGTCAAAACTACTTTAGCCGAAGAGCCGGCAAAAAAAAAATTGTCTTGCTGCTGCAGAATTGAATACCACTAATAGCGAATTTGATAAAATTATTTCATTTGTTTCCTGGTCGGGCCCTCCCGGGAAGCTTGAGCCAGCATGATGCTAGCTAAGGCCTTCCGACGTTTGCTTCACGGAATATGTCATTTTTTGACGGGTCTCTCCCTCGACACACCTCTCTCTAACCTTTCTCGCCGCCAGCCAAGCTGCCACGACGCACGCTGCCACACACGAAGGACTCCCGGCATCTCCGCATAGGTACGTTTAATGCTCAATCCATTGGATCCCAGCGCAAGCTGCACAAGGCCCTCCCTAGCGACCTATCGACGTACAAGATCGACGTCCTAGGGATATAAGAAACTCGTATTGCCTTCCAGAGTAAGCAGAACGGCGGTACGTATCATCTCCTGACACTCCGATGCTCCAACCGTTGGCACGGAATTGGTTTCGCTATTGCCCCCATTTACGCAGGTTCTTCCACAAATACTGTACCCAGTCCGACCGAATTAGAGTCCTACAACTACGTCTGCCTAAATCCCAACGAGTGAACATTGTCAACGCATATGCGCCCCATAGTGGGTACCCTGTCGCGGCAATTGACAGCTTCTATGCGAACCTGAACACAGCACTATCCAAGCCCCCCCCAACACGATACGACAATTATCCTTGGCGACTTCAACGCCAAAATCGGTCAACGCCGCGAAAATGAATCATTTCTTGGGCAATGGGGCCGCGGTCGAAGGAACCGCGACGGCCACATCTTTGCCTCTTTCTGTGAAGCTAACCATTTGTTTATCACTAACACAGCATTCCGAAAACGCGCAGGCAAAATCACGACATGGACGCTCCGACTCAAGGACCACTGCATCTTCAACCAAATCGACTACATAATCTGCAGCCAACGGACGAAGAAATTATGCAGCAACGCGCAATTCTGGGGAGACATTCTCACACCGTCGAATCACAAGCTTGTCACGCTCGACCGTGACGGGATCACACGAGCACCTTGCTTGAGGAAGCGTGCTATTAAGAGTATACAAATTCTAAGTGAACGGCGGTTCACTAGTCCCTGGTCTGAGGGGACTTAATAGCCACTTTAGCGTAAGTTTTCGACTGATGTATTTATAGTTAATTAGGTCCATTTGGCCTGTAATACAAACTACTAATTAACTATAATTTATCCTTAACCCTTTAACTACGAGCTTTGACGTAGAGGTCCAAGCAGACCTATATCAGAACCAATCACCGTGCAAGTTTTGACCATTTAAACCAATAGGATTGCACCAAGATTACACAAGTAACCTCCAATTATTAACCCTTTTACTACCAGAGTCGTAGAGGACCGCAGCGGTCCTCTTACAGCTGTGGTGGAGCGGTTCGGCAGAAATTGCTGACCACCGGGTCCGTCCACTCACTGTGCTCCGGACTACCGACTAACGGAGGGGGTACTCCGATCGTCCGCTTGACGCTGAGCTTGGTCTCACCTTGTGTACCCGTCGGTGGAGCGGGTTGCACTCTTCCAGTGACTTGAGGATGCCGGGGGGTCTTGATCGGGGGAACCGTATGGACGGTACTTGGGATCGTGGGCAATCGCGCGGTTACTTCTTCACGCGATTGTCGGGGTTGTCGCGCTGGATAAACTTGATCCACGCGACGAGGGGTTGTCCTTGGGTGTGTGGGGGTAACCTTTCCTTTCCAGTGCTTGCCGCCTACTATCAGCGGGGTCTTCTTGAGCGCTGAGTTGATCGTGACCCTGGCCAAGCAATCCAGGTGTCACTATGCCTTGCGCTTCGTCGTCTCAGCGGTTCCTGCGTCGTCGGGGGCCAATATACGTTCCGCCCGGAAATAAGAAGCCGCTTGCGAAGTACAAGGTAAAACTCAGTCTGTATTCAATAGAAAACAAAGGCCTTTCCTCCTATCCTCTTGCGTGTCCACTGATTCCTTTGTCGCACTGGCTCCTATGCCCTTGATTGCCCATAATCCATATGTACCCCACTTGTGGTACACAATGTACCCATCCTCGTCGTCTGTGACTTGTGTCAACTCGTTTGACGCTAAGCGACAGCTTCCTTCTGGTGTTGACCTTGGTCGCAATTGTGGATCGCAGATCGCGGCTGGAGTAGATGTCGATGCGGGGTCATATCATCGTCAGTCATGATCTGTACCCATTCCGATCTGTGCCAAAGTCGATCTGTACCAATGTCGATCTATTCCAATGTCGATCTGTACCAATGTCGATCTGTACCAATGTCGATCTGTACCAATGTCACTTGGCGTCTTTGCCGATCTGTAGCTCTGTCGATCTCGGTATTGTGCCCCTATTCTGGTACGTCTTCTCTTGCCACAATCATTCTCCGGATAGCCCTAACCGCGTAGATCATGATCCATCACTTGCCGTGGTCCAGATCGATCAGATTTGATAGCGCTTTACCACACAGCCGGCTAGTTAAAATTTGATAGGCTAAAAGTCTGTACTTCCTGGCGCTGCCTATGCCACATGGTGGAAATAGGACCGCAGTGGTCCTCTACCATTTGTCGTACCGTGAAGGCCACAATAGCAAACAGCTCCTTATCGTCAGATTTTTTCCTCACATTTGCAATCTTCCAGGACCAGCTCCAGATCATCAACCATGGAATTTGCCGACCTGCTGAACCAAGCTGATGACGACGCCGACTGGGAGTTCGAGGCTTCGGACTCAGAGGAAGAACAAGGCGAGGAGGGAGGTGGAACCGAAGATTTAACGAGCGAGACCATGCAGTCAGCTGCCACGTCTCCGCTAACACAGCGGCTAACAGGCAATGAATATGTCGACAACCTTATCAAGTCCAGCGGCCTCCATATTATCCGCAGCAGAGATGTCACAGCGGCTTTCAATGAGCGCGGTGAGCTGGGTCTTTTTTCGCTTTTCTTCACCCGTGAATTCAGAACGTCCTTGCAGTCTTGGACCAACGAGGTGCTGAAGGAGAAGGGGCGACAAGAGGCTACCGAGTACGAGATTGATGCCTACATCGGTTTGGAGATCGCTATGAGCTTCAATCCCGTTACGGCAATCAAAGATCTCTGGTCACAGACGCTCTTCGTGGGACAATCGGACTTTGCAACACCTATGGCTAGGAATCGATTTGAAACTATACGAGCCCGATTCCAGGTTCATGCACCTGGCAGCGTCCCCGTTGAGCGTCGTGAGCTGGATCCGTTGTGGCACAGCAGACGTCTGATGTCCCAGATCCAGGAGAAGTTTGCCACCATCGCAGTCCCAGTGGGAGCGATCAGTCTAGATGAGAATACTGTGCGGACAAAAGCGCGGTCCGCAGCGAAGACGTACTTGCCGTCTAAACCTGACAAGTATGGCGTGCGCTTTTACGCGGCAGTTGGGTGGGAAAGTTTATACGCCTACTCAATATGGGACAACGGGTCAGGCAACCGAACAAGAACTTCAGCAGCTGACACTATGCTGATTCCTTCCCTGCTCTACGGACACCATTATTCAGGACTCTCGATCGTGTTGACATTCCAATGAAGCGCAAAGACCCAAGCGCACTGTGGATCGCAATGTGTGGGCATCTGACTAAGCAGTATCCAGCACCGAACGGTCACCGGTTACTGGTCTGTGATAACTTCTACACGAGGCACTCTCTAGCAAAGACACTCTTGGTGTTCACCGACGGTGAAATGCGGCTTCTTGGTACTGTCCGAATTCCGCTGCAAGGAAAGTGGAATGCTATAGCATTAGAAGCTGCTAAAGCACGCGTTGACGCTGCCGATCGAGGAAGCTGGGAGCTTGTTGCTGCGGTGGACGTTCCTCCTGGGTGGGAGAAGCAACAAGATCAGCACAAGAAAGCCCAGAAGAAGCTTCCACTACACCTGCAGACTGAGTACACTCCATCCATGACTATAGCCAAGAATGCGGGCTACATTGTATTCCGAGACAAACGTGTTGTGGTCTTTTATACGAACGATTTGGCTGGCACAATGACGCAGCGTGTACTTCATGGAAGTTCTCCTGAAGCAGTTTCGCTCTGTCGGAACCTTGCACCATTGCAACGATGGACAGAAGCCAGAGTAATGCACCGCAAAACCTTCCAGGTTCCAGCCATGATTGTCGCCTACAATATCTTTATGAACGGCGTCGACAGAGTCGACCAGCTCAGGAGTACGAATCCAATACGTCGCAAGGAAAAGCGACTCTCCATGAGTATCTTGACCTGGGCTCTGGATCTTGCGCTTATCAATGCGTTCATGCTGTTCAAAACGATTGCGGGGAACGAAGCCACACGAGTCACTTTGCGCGATTTCAAGCAACGAGTAGCGGAAAAACTGACGGCAGTGCAACGTGCTCGACTGGATAAATAACGCCGCAAACTCGTCTCAAATTCACCTATTGCAGAGGTCGTGGGCGCTGATGACAGCGTCCACGCAATTACTCCGAACTCAACCAAACATTCAGGGGGCAGGCTTACATGTTATCTTTGTTCGCTTCGAGGTTTCGCGAAAAAGGCCCGCTTTGGGTGCACTGGGTGTCATCGAGGCTTCCACGTAACCTGCTTCACTGCTTTCCACTATAGAGATGCACTCACGTCCAACTCACTCACGGTACGCTCAGCATTGGATGCTGTGTGCGATGAGGCAGCAGGGGAATCGTCGGTGCACACTCGGCTAAAGAAGAACAAAAGCATAACATACTTAGATCAGCTAGAGCTCCCATAGGCACAGTTAGATAATAGCAAATAATACCTTACTACACCGTTGAGCCGATCAATCTCCTTTGCCACGCACAGTGGGAAATGTGCTCGCGCTGTTTTGCTGAGACGGCCACGCTTCGTATAGTAGTAGAGTTGCCATAGTGCTCTGATAGTGTGGCGGGAGGTGGTTCTCCCCCTTCTCCTCGTCAGCATCCGGATTCTGTAGGCCACGATGTCCTTGCCGTATTGCTTCCACTCGCAGGGCGAGTCGCCGCAGAAGCTGCATGTGTGAGGCGATCATCGTCTGAGCTTGAAAATTCAAAATCTGTAGTACCGTAAGCGACAGGAGAGACGGCTAGGTCGCATGCTCATTGGTGGAATCTTAGCTATTCAGCCATTCTATTGGTGGAGTTGTAGGACCGCAGCGGTCCTACAAAAAACCTCTGGTAGTAAAAGGGTTAATTGTTGATAGTTCGCGATTTGCAGCCCAGAACCGAGATGCCCCCCTCCTGCAGTGACAGGTTGTGCGGGTGGTGTGGCTGCTTGCCTTGCTGCTGGAGTGTCTACGAGGCTGCCATGAAGGAGAAGGCGCAGAGAATGAAGACTAGAGTACACCCCCGTCGGCGTCATCAAGCTCTTCGCAAAGCCCTCGCCCGTGTGTTCATTTACCTCCAGACAGGCAGAATGAAGGGAAGCCTACCGCTGTGCGCCAACAAGAAGCTTTTACAGCTTGCCCAGACATTTCGGAGAATGTAAGATGTGTATTAGATATGTAGCTAGTCTCTCTGTGGAAGAACGTCACTGGTTTCTTTCCCTCCGCTTCAAGTTTAGTTGACGTCCACCGACGAATACTTTGACGCAGTGCTAGGGTAACGAACAAAGCGAAAAGCCCATACGAGCCATCCTTCTCGAAAGCACTTCTCACTGTAGCATTCATTGTCAAGTGTAGACCGCTTCCGTCTTCTATAGCCTTGTAATATGCATTTTCTGCGAGCGTCGCTGATGTCGGAATCACGGCCGGTCGCGGCGCTTCCGCGTGAACTGGCTGAGGTTGTGGAGCGGTTGCATGTTGAGTGTCAAATGCTACCTCTAAGTCGCTTAGACCACCGTCTGACAGGTCTTCCTCCCACTGGTGAGCCTCCTTGCCGTCGCTCTGGGAGTCCCAGTCGCTTTGGACGTCCCTGTCTCCGGTAACACCTTCATTCTCCATCTCGCTGTAGCAGGAGGAGTTCGGAATGACAACCTCTACCGGTCTTATAATGCACACAGCTGACGATTTGGTCTCGCTGTGAGTGGCTGTCGTACAGGTTCACATGGACCTACAAGTGAAGGCAGCAACTTCACCCTAGCCTCTGCGTAGACCTTTAACCAATCAAAGCATGTTGAAGGTGCTCTAACAGGTCTTCCTGGACACGTACGGAAGTTCGTAGCTAAAGGGTTAATATGCATATAAAAGGTAGGTCAAATACTATTGGTTGGCCCTCAGCCGGCAGTGGTGTGGTCCACACCACCCACTACTGTATTCACAAAACGAATACTCTAGAAGTATATCTACTTCTAGAGGGAGTACCATATTTGGGGTGCTCCTGATGTAACTCCGTTATAAATTTCATTTGTAAATTAAAATTTACAAATAAAATTATTTTAAAAAATTGAATTATACAATACTGTTTTAATTGCGAATTTGATAAAATTATTTAAAATTAATTGCCCGCGAAATTCAAACGGTTGAATTGTGTACCATACCTGTACCAGTTGCTAAATGTGCTTCAATTTGCAGTCTACAACAGCACAAAGCACTACGTTTGTGGAGGGAGCAACACTGCTTGCGCAGCTTAACATTAGATAATAAGTTAGGTGTGCTCGAAGGAAGCGAGGCTCCAGTCGGCGTGACATCGCGAGATGCTTACTGGCAACTGACTTCGGGCGTATCCATAGACGACATCGACGCCGTGGATGCCGTTGACACGCCACTGCACTCGCTCATACTCCTGATCTTGCGCGGGGCGCTAGCGATCTCCCTTGCAAGTGCAATCTGGTTCCTCCTCTTGAGCACCTCCACCCGAACTTTCATGCTTTCCACCTGTCCTAGCCACCGCTCATCCTTCTCAAAGTCCAGCAACCGAGACGACGAGTTCTCGATCCTAGTCACGAACGCAGCGTAGCTCGTGCCCGGTGAACGCACGCGAGCCGAAATAGGCGTCGGCGGGGGCATGTACAATGGCTGGCTCGCGTCATTTGAACTCGAGGAAGACGTGCGACTGCGCGACTCGTTTTCCGAAGAGGGTGGTTTTCGCACCGAGCAGGCAGCGAGGTGAAACTCGCGCGATTTAGGTTGTGGAATCTTGCTCACGGGTAGCGAGTAATTCCGCACGACCTTAGGCGCTACCGGTGCTACAGACGCTTCGCTAATGCCCTGATTACTTGGCTCCCTGTCTTCTTCCTGCTGCTGTTCCTCCTGATCCTCCTGTTCCTCCTGCTCTACGTCCTTTGGTTGCGGTTCCACCTCATTTACTGCAGGCTGGTCCCGAGCGAGCCGCACGACCTTGGTCGGTACAATTACGGCAGGCTCCTCGACCACTGCCAGACCGTCGTAATACGTCACCAGTCCGTGGACATTGCCTCGTCCCGGGGACTCGTGCGGATGGTTAGACGCGTCCGCGTTCCCGGACGTGGCCATGCTCTCAAACATCTCGACGATGCTGCGCACTGTCATGCTATCTCGACACTAGTGTAACTGTGCTCTTGACTGCAAACTCTGAATGGCACGACAGAGAAAACTGCGCTTGAAGAACTTCCGACGCAGGTCGACGACAATGCGACGAGGATTCACGTGCCACGCTGGACGAGCTTTGAGTCGGTGGCTGGAATGGCGCGCTTTTCGGTTTGAACGGCTAGTTTATGCGTTGCTTAGGCTAAGATCGGATTGGTCACAAATCGGAACAGTGGGATGCTACTGGCTCCCAGCGCTTACAGAGCCGGTTTTATTCAACCGCGTCGGACCAATGAGTCTCACTTTCAACGCACAAGGCGACGAGGACGAGAGAGCACTGGGTTAGTGTTGTCATTTTTAGCAAGCATCGCTGCTACAGTACTACTGTACTGGCAGCACATTTAGAGCGCCAAAGCAAATCATCTTGCGCTCTCTGTTGTGCCGCCGTTGTCAGCTCCATCTGCCATCGAGCAAGTGTCAAACAGACGACAAGCTGCGACATACTGGTCTTCAGATTATGTGGTCCACTTCCATTTCCACCAAGTATACATCCGGTTGTGTGTCATACACAAACAATATTCCCTCATGGATCTCGAAGTAGGTGCCCGAGTTGCGTTCGGCGCTGGCAAGACCGGCATCGTGCGCTTCATCGGCGAGACGGACTTTGCCAGCGGTGAGTGGGTAGGTATCGAGCTCGAGCGGCCCGAAGGCAAGAACAATGGCGAGCTCAACGGCCGCGTCTACTTCACCTGCGCGCCGAATCACGGCCTGTTCGTCAAGAAAACCATGGTCCGGACTGTATTAAGCTCCGCGTCTGCAGTTCCCAAGGCGCCACTAAGTCGAAGATTATCAGGTGTGGGTAGCGGTCCAACACGACGTACGTCAGCCATTGGAGCGGCGTCTTCGTCGATCCCAGCGCCTGTTTCGGCCTCTAGCGGCTCTGTGAGCTCCAGACTCTCGGCTCCCAAGCCACGAGCGTCGATGACCACACCCAGCAGCAGATCCAGCATCTCCACGACGGCTACAGCTAGAACGAGGCTCTCACTGGACAGAGGGGGAAGTACAACGTCGAGTGGGGACGATCAGTTGGTGGAGGCGAGAGCGAAGATCTCCAAGCTTGAGGAGGAGCTAGAGCAGAAGAACAGACATGTGGAACAGCTGAGACAGAGCGTGGCAGTCATGAAGGAGGCTGCGACTGCTAATAGTGAGAAGATTAAGCTGTTGGAGGAACAGGAAAAGCAGGTTGACGAGATGCCTGCAGAGCACGATGGGGATCACGAGATGGAGGAAGTGGAGGAGAGTTTGTCCCCGCAGGAAGAGCTGGCTCAACAGATTGAGATCATCCGGGAAGAAGCAGAAGAGCATGTGCGCTCGGTGCGAGCTGAGCTGGAAGACCATATTACTGAGCTGCAAGGAGAACATGAGGAACAATTGGATGAATTGCGCCTTGAGAACGCGACACAAGCATCAGAGATTAAGGCTTTGGAAGCAGAAGTGGCACAGCAGAAATCGCGCATTGTGGCGTTCACAGCTGCGGAGCAGAAGAAAGCCGAGGAGGTGGCTATGGCTGTAGCCAAGTCGAGCTCTGGTGCTCGGAAGGTAGAAACCCTTGAGAAACAGGTGGCTGAACTCCAGGATATGATCGAAATGATGACTTTGGAGAAAGAGACGATTGAAATGGACAAAGAGATCGCGGAGGAACATGCGGAAGAGTTACAGCAGGAGGTGGAAAAACTGAAAGCAACGATGGCTCTGTCTGCGACTACGGGTCCGGACTACTCAGAAGGATCTTCTGCAAGTGCTGGAGACTTGACAGACGAGAACAATAAGCTCCGAGCGGCTGTGAAGATGTTGCATGAGCGAGCGTCCGAGGAGAAGGCAGAACTGAGTAAAAAATTGCGTCAGGCACAGCGTGAGAACGCTGAACTCGTGTCGCTGAGAGAAGAGGTGGAAGAACTGGTACGTGTGGCATAGTTGTAGGATGCATGAGGATGAGTTTGTACTAATACCTATTATGTTCCATGATGCTGCTGGGCCATGTAGACAACGAAAAAGAATAAGCTAGAAACCGAAGCAGAGGAATTAAAGGAGATGTTGGACGTTGCGAACGCTTACGAGACGATGGTGGAAGATCTTACAGAGAAAAACTTAAACTTGGGAGAGAAACTGGCAGAGTTGGAGACCACTGTGCAGTCACTTGAGTCGCTGCGTGAGGTGGACCAAGAAATGGAGCATCAGCACACGGAGTATGAGGCGGAGCTACGGGACGAAATCGACTCTCAGCGTGCAACGTTGCAGGAATTGAAGCAGGCAGCATCGGACCAGAAGACTGTCCTTGAGGACAAGGAGCGAACAATTGCGCGTTTCCGCGATCTTGCCCACAGTCATCGCGAAGAGATTGCGCAGCTAAAGGCAAAACTTCGTGCAGAGAGTGGTGCTGTTGAGTCACTGAAGGATACAGCGCATCTGGCACTAAACCAAACAATGGGACTGCGTGCGCTTGTTGCGGCTGCACGCGAGCACGAAACCGAGGCAGCTAAGCAAAAGATTATCGCTGATCAGGCTAGACTGGAGAACTCGTTTTTGCGTGCTGTGGTGCCCACCTCGATCTTCTCTGAGACTGACCAGAAGGTTCTTCGCGTCCGATTGACACTGGGACGGATTGCTGGTAAATCCGACATTTTGTTGCAACACATAAAGAAGGACCTGGACGCTGTCGCGCAACAGCAACCTTCGACTAGTCAAACGGATGGCGAAAAGGATGATGGTGCGTCCATTACAACGGTGAGCGTCGAGCAATTGATCCTGGGTGACAAGCTAGCGGCAGTTTCGTGCCAAGCCAAGGAGGATTTGTTCATGCTTGAATGCCACCTGACAACCGAAGACGAATTTACGCAAGGCTGCTCAGCCCTTGATTCTTCACTGACGGCGGCATTGGAGAGTGTGTTGGACTCGGCTCTGTCGGCTTTCTCCGAAGGTGCTTTGCTCAACGGCTCTCGCGGTGGTGGCGACGTTACATCATTGTATGATCGCCTGCTGCAAACTTCAGAGGAATGGCACGCTGGCCGAGTTACTCAAGTTACTTCGGCTGTTGGTGCTGAAAGTTTCGGAGCTCGCTCCGCTGTGATTAAGTTGCGTGCGAGAAAGTATGTGGCCAAGTTGACGTTCTCAATCTCAGCAATGGTGGCATTTTTGCGCTCCTCAAAGCGCTTGCTTGCGAGCTCAGAGATGCCTGATGATGACCAAACTGCCGCTTTGCGCACGGAACTAATGCCGGTGATGGATAAGTGTCTAGGAGAGCTACTTTCGGTGTTGAGTGTGGCACAATTGTTCTACCGCCGCGCTGAGATCGATCTGGCACCTTCGGACGATGACCTTGATGGCCTTGTAGCTGCGGGTGGCGAAGTGGTGACCTCAATCCAGAGCTATTCTACTGAAGCGCAATCTCTGTCGGCAGCTCTTCAAGCGCATCTAACCCAAGACGGTCTTTTGGAGCACACGAAATCGGTAGAAGAGCTAGTGCAGTTTGCACAGCAGGCTGTGTACGATCACACTGTTGCATTCAAGGAGAAACTGGCACTATTGTACAAGCTGGTGTGTCGTGGAGCCTTCACCGATGCGGTGGCACCGCGCACTCGTAGTGAGCATGTTGATGGAGCCAATGGCCGACCGCAATGGCGCATTCGTGCGCAAGCCATTCACCAGGAGCTTGTGGATGCATCGACGCTGCGCAGCAACCTGGCGGAAATGACAGAACTGTGCAATGCATTACACCAGCGTATTCGCGAATTCGAGCGCGCAGACAGCCAGCACCGCGTAGTGGCTCAGAAACTGGAAAGCCAAGTGCTGCAATTGACTGAGAGCGTTGCTGCGATGACCAGTGAGAAGTCGCAGTTGGAAGCGCAGCTCACTAAGGAGCGCGAGCAATTTGACGTTGCGCTGGACGAGTCGAACAAGGAGAAGACGCTGCTAAACTCGTTGAACCGGGACCTACGCAAGCAACTGAAGCGTACGAGCGATGCCGGCAGCAGCTCAAAGGGTGGGAGTGGTGCCGCAGGAGGTACAAAGGGGACAGCTCTGAATGCAGCCGACGCTGAAGCATTCCGTCGTGCCTTTCACCAACTCCACACCGAACTACATACGGTGCGCTCGACACTTGCTAAGGAGCGATTGGAAAAGCTACTTGGATCGAATGCTGGACTGACCACGTTGCCGAAGCCGTCTGATCGATTGGCGAACTCACTGAAGGAGGTAGCCGCACTCTCGCGCCAAGTGAAGGCTCAATTGTCGATGCCGCGTCTCGTAGACTTGAAGCAAGCCTCTACTCCGACTGGTTCATCTGCACACGCTCAGCTCGTGGCTGAAAAACTGCAACAGTCACGCGCACAACGAGACCTGGCAGCTCTTCGTGAACGCGTTGGTGCTGCTATGCATGATGACGGTTGGGGTCAGGATATCACAAACGCCATCACGCGCGGCGAGAGCGTATTCGGCTGGCAACCGCCTGAGATGGAGCGGCCACCAGTGCTTCTCGGACGTGTCAAGCTTGGCACCGTTGCAAGTGATACACAATCCGTACAGCTTGTGTTGAATCGCTCCGAGGTGAAACATCTCTCTCAAGCATTAGTGTGCTGAGTGTGCTTAACCTCAATTTACAGAGTTGAAAGTAAGACTGGAGAGGGTAAGGCTTGCAGGCGTATATGAGTTGAATTTGAAGACACTTTGACAAGACCTTGCATTTAGTATCTCAACCAGTGACCCGTTGACCACACGCTAATCCTTTCGAACATCATGGGCATCGGATCGTCGACGCATCGCTGGGACGGCAGCACCATGCCCACGCAGAAGGACAAGTTGGTTATCGTGACAGGTGCTAACTGCGGCATTGGATTCGAAGCGGCTAAAGCGTTAGCATTGCGTGGGGCTCATGTGGTGCTGGCCTGTCGAAGCGAAACGCGTGGATGCCAAGCAGTAGAAGCCATACGTCGAGTTCTGACCCATGAAGGTGGTGAGGTTGAGTTCATGTTGCTGGACTTGGCCGAAGTCTCCAGCATCCGCAACTTTGTACTGATGTTTCGGGCCAAGTTTGATCACCTTGATCTTCTCATCAACAACGCGGGGGTGGCTTGTCCACCGCAGCGACATAACTCCAAGGGCTTGGAATGCACATTTGCCATCAACCACCTCGGTCATTTCTACCTGACGAGTTTGTTGTTAGATCTACTACGTCGGACGAAGACTCAAGCTCGAGTCGTGAACGTGTCAAGTGGACTGCACCATGCTGCCAAGCTGGACTTTACCATGATGGGACACACTCCGGGTAATAGCCTGAGCGACTACATTGAGTCCAAGATGGCTAATGTGCTGTTCACGTACGAGCTCCAACGACGACTGCAAGATGCTGGTGTTGACAATGTCTTGTCGGTTGTGGTACATCCTGGAGTTTGCCACACGCAGATCTGGAACAAATACATTCGCACAAAGCTCGCAGGGTGGCCATTCTTACAAAGGCTGGCGACGTGGGCGGTGTGGTTGCTGCCATTTATGCCTCAGAAGATCGGTGCACTTCCGACGTTGTACGCTGCGACGGTGGATAGTGTGCAAGGCGGTGAAATCTACGCACCAAACGGAGTGATGACGTTGAGAGGCTATCCGGCATTGGATAAGTCGCATCCAGCCAGCCACTCGCGTGATAATGCCAACAAACTCTGGACGTTGAGTGAAAACCTGCTTGATGCCAAGTTCGACGTGTAGGACAGACATAAGAAAATGTCGGCGACAAGTGCTTGACGAGGAAAGAGCACAAACGCAGCCGGCGACGAGGTCTAGCATCCGATTCAATGCACCTGGTTGAGGCACCTACCAAACTTCTATCACCCCCACATGCCGTTTATTTCGCATGCAGCTCTGCTCGTTCATGCACGCAGTGTTTCTGCTTAGATTCGCTGACCCATTTGCAAAGACATGTCAGCGACAACTGCAGCTTGGGACCATGTTCATGATGAGCTTGAATTCCTCCGATGGCATCATTCATTGACATTCAAGCACCTTTGGCAGCGAGCAAATCATTCGATTAAGCTCCACCTCAGAAAAACAAGCGCTCAAGAAAGCATGGTCGGTGTTGTCAACAGAGAGAGGAACTGGGATGGCTCAACGATGCCTTCCCAGAAGAACAAGCTCGCGATCGTCACTGGTGCCAACTCGGGCATTGGGTTTGAAGCTGCCAAGGCATTGGCGGCACATGGAGCACACGTGATTCTCGGATGCCGCAACGAAGGCCGTGGACGACGTGCCGAGGAATTGATCCGTGAAGAACTGGCAAAGTTACCTAGTGAGATCATTGGCTCGGTGGAGTTCATGCAAGTGGATGTTGGAGACCCCATCAGTGTCCGCAAGTTTGCAGATGCATTTCAAGAAAAATTCGACCATCTCGACCTGTTGATCAACAACGCTGGAGTGTCAGTGCCTCCTGAGCGCCACACGTCCGGCGGGTTGGAGGCTCACTTTGCCATCAACCACCTCGGTCATTTTTACCTCACAAGTTTGCTGCTGGACATGTTGTGCCGCTCAAAGGACCAAGCTCGAGTAGTCAATGTGAGCAGCCTCGCACATTACTTTGCGTGGATGTACCTGAACTTCTCGACGTTGGGCCACACACGCGGTAGTCTTCGTGACTACTTGACATCCAAGATGGCCAACCTGCTCTTCACCTTCGAACTACAGCGCCGCCTGCAATCTGCACAAGAAGAGAGCGTGATTGCAGTAGCAGCACATCCAGGTTTGACGCACAGCGACATCTGGAACCGCTATTACCGCAGCACATTTCCATCGTGGCTGGCCGAAATTTTCGTGTGGCTCTTGTCTTGGGTGCCCTTCATGACATGTCAAATGGGCGCGCTACCGATCCTGTACGCTGCGACCATGAAGAATGTCAAAGGTGGTGAGTACTATGGTCCTAACGGATTCCTACACATGCGAGGTTATCCTGCACTCGAAGCTGGCGCGAAATCAAGCCACTCTCTGGAAAATGCAAACAAGCTCTGGAGACTCAGTGAAGACACACTGAACGAGAAATTCGAGCTCTAAGAAGCGGACAATGCATTCCTGTGATGAAAGTATTGATGAGCTGGTAGTTCAATACAATAAGTACTGATTCAACATGTCATTAGTTTTAGTTTTATCCAATAGAGATATATAATGATAATTTTCAGCCAATCATCACTTTGTACTTCCGAATTCACCGCCATCCAGTGAAGAGCTCCATTATTGACATCTCTTCGTAGACGTCACTTAGAGCTAACCATGAAGGTCAAGACAATTTCCCGCGTGGAGAAGGACTACACACAAGAAGTGCAATCTGACAAGCTCAAGGTTTTCCGTAACTATGACCCAGCACTCCACCCGTTCGAGCGTCCGCGTGAATACACACGCGCGTTGAATGCCGCCAAACTCGAGCGGCTATTCGCCAAGCCATTCGTGGGGGCTCTGGACGGACATTGCGACGGTGTGACTGCATTGGCTACAAACCCCAAGAGTTTGGTTGCATTTGTGAGTGGTGCAGCGGATGGCGAAGTGCGTGTGTGGGATTTACCCAGACGCAAGTGTGTCTGGAACGTCTACGGCCATCGGGGTTTTGTGCGTGGCTTGGCAGTCACTCCAGATGGCAACACTTTCTACTCGTGCAGTGAGGACAAGACAGTGAAGCAATGGGCACTACGTGTGAAGGACGAAGATGAGCATGTCCCGACAGCTCTAGCAACTTTCACGTCCAAGGAGCCATTCCTGTATGTGCATTGCGAAGTCATGTGATGTTGCTATTCATGTTGACGTTGTGATTTTTGCTTGTAGTGGCATTGACCACCACTGGTCTCAGAATATGTTCGCAACGTGCGGTTCGAAGGTGCAAGTGTGGGATCCGTCACGCTCGACACCTACGCACGAGTTTGCATGGGGTGCCGACTCGATCAACTCGGTGCACTTCAACCCAGCAGAGGCATCATTACTGGCATCTACAGGATCTGACCGCAACATTACACTGTACGATATTCGTGTGGCGTCCTCGATGCGTAAAATCGTCATGGAAATGCGATCCAACGCGCTGGCATGGAACCCCATGGAGCCAATGAACTTTACAGTCGTAAGTGTCACTTTCCATGAGGGATCCACTTTAATTGCTGTTTAGGCTTTTCTGAAGGTTCTAACTTGGCGATGGGACTTTGCGTCATGTTGATGCATGTTTCAGGCAAACGAAGATCACAACTTGTACACGTTCGACATGCGCAAGATGAACCGCGCAATGATGGTGCACAAGGACCACGTCTCGGCAGTGTGCGTCATTTTGAGTCAGGTTGCCATAGTCGTCATTAGCAGTGTCTAATGTGATCGTGCTTTCACAGTATGGACGTGGCGTACTCCCCAACAGGCCGGGAATTCGTGGCAGGCTCTTATGACCGGACAATTCGTATCTTCAATGTGCGCTCAGCAAAGAGCCGCGAAGTTTACCACACCCAGCGGATGCAGCGGTATGTATTGTTTGCCGCGGTTACCAGTCGGCTAGTGATGAGTCGTGCCAAACAAGCTCCCACCGTCTCACATGACATGAGTGGCACCTGCACATCCACCGTTTCGCCACTAGCGTGGACGCTAGCATCCATTTTCATGTGGAGCTGCTGGACAACCGCCGCTTTCTTATTCAACTCACCGTGCGTCCGACTCACAACTGCCGTTTTGCATCCCTGTAGGATTTTCTCGGTCAAGTTCAGTGCCGACGCCAACTTTGTCCTGTCCGGCAGTGACGATACGAACATTCGCATCTGGAAGGCCGAAGCATCCAAGAAGCTCTCCAAGGTACGGGCGCTGTCCGCATATCGGATTTGCTGGACGGCCGTTACATGGCTACACTTTTTTGTATCTGAAGTTGCTGACGTGGCGCGCCGGGTTCTACGGTTTCTGGTATCTTCTACTTTTCGTAGGTCGCTCCGCGTGAACGCCGTAAGATGGAGTACAATGAGTCGCTGAAAGAGCGCTACCAACACCTGCGTGAGATCAGCCGCATCTCCAAGTACGTGTATTTGATGTCGTTGCTGCTGTTGCTCATGCAGAGGAGGATGCGCTGCGGGCATTACTGTGCTCGTCCCACTAACCAATGGCGTGTTGTTGCTGTGTCTTCTGCTGCGTTGTTAAACGAATCGTCAAACTGTAGGCACCGGCACGTACCGAAGGCTATCAAGAAGGCAGCCGAAGCCAAGCGCGAGGCCAGCGCACGCGAGCAGAAGAAGATGGCGAACCGCCGCGCCCACGCGAAGGAGGGCGCTGTGCCCCACACCAACATCCGAGAAAAGATCGTTGTCAAGGAAATGGAGTAGAACGTCGCTGGAACGGTTCCACCCGGTCTGGAGGTGGCCATGGGAGTGCTTCACCCCATTGGGCTGGCCATGGTGCTAGCCTCGCTGGACATGGGTTCATGGCGCCAGCCTGGCTTCTACTTTTCGTCCGTTACTGGTAGCTAATGGATCCGAAGAACGTTCGCGGCTCAACTGCCGGTGTATATACAGCTAGCCGAGTTTACGTAGCAGATCGAGGTCGTAACGACAATGTTTTGATAAGCATGGAGAACTTCCATTGTAGATGGCGTGCGCGCCACGAGACCGCCTCATCTCGGCGCGGTCTGCTTCCGATGTGCATCCACTGCTGCTGACGTGCCTAGTGTCGTGGTGGGTGGAGTCCGCGCGCACGGGAGCATTTCTTCTGAGTCACTACCGGCAATCGATACTCATCTCGCCGTTCCAATGCACCAACGCCTCTTCTTCCGATGCAATCAAGCTGGGCTACATAATCTCTCGCTTTCGAGACGGTGATCAAGTTGAAGCTCTCGGCATCTTTTTCGCTGAGAAGCGACAACAATCGCTGCTCTGCTCGGCCATGTTGCTGCTTGGGCAAAGGCACAAAAGAGCGCGATCTGGTGGCGTCTTTGCGCCTCACGTACACTGACAGATCCACGGGCGTCTCTCTTCACCTCTTCACTCTCAAGCAAATTAATCCTGTTGAGCTGACAATTCTATTGGAGCAAGCCATTTTCTTCTCATTCCCCATCCGCTTCCTCCGCGAAGCTCCAGCTCTTCACATCCATAGCAAACTACGTGCAAATCTCCGAGTTGATGTGACTTTCCACGAACCTCTTGCGCTCGATCGCGAAAAAGTTTTTTGCATTGCTAACTAAACACCTTAGGCTGCATCATCACGTGAAAGTTTCTCTACGAGATTTTCCAGCTTGGGACAGCTGGCAAGCCCAACAATCACGCCCAGTAAATTGCATCTGTCCGTAGTGAAAGTTGCCTTTGCTATTGCCAATGTCTCCAAAAAAGAAGTCGATTCACAGGTTCCGGTTATACGCCTGGTGGCAGACGGGACAGACGCAGCCGCCGACCATCACTCCTCCTTTCCCCTCTCCCTCAGAGGCTCGCGGCAACTCCAGTGACGGTCTCACAACCGAAAACCCCAGGAAGCGCGCACGTCGATCTGTACGTAAATCACGCAGCATAGGGCACCAGATCGACGGAATGAAACCCAAAACCTCCAATGACGCCAAGACGGCGCTGGAGCTGGCCGAGTCCAGTGAATGGAGCGCACTGGACCGCCTTGTCACGGCGCAACCCGAGCGCGCGGACGACATGGACGACTTTGGCATGATGCCACTGCACTGGGCCTGCACCGATACGCACGTGCCGCTGCGCATCGTCAAGAAGCTGGTGGACGTGGCCCCGTCTGCTTTAAGCCACAAGAACAAGGGCGGTTTGCTGCCACTACACATCGCTGTCAAGGCCGCTACGAAGCTCGAAGTTTTACGTGCACTTGTACAAGCATCACCCGATGTCGCCACGTGTCTCTTTGAGGAAACGCCTACGGGTGAGACGCCGGCTGAGCTGGCGAGAGCTTATCAACTTACGGACGACAAGGTGAGCTTCCTTGTGGACATGGAACAGCAGCTTCGAGCGGCGGGTAAAGCGCCCGATCGACCGAGTGCTAGATTCCAGGCCTTTTTGAACCAACCGGGAGGCTTCCCTCTCCCGGCTGATGATACGTCTAGTGTCAGCAGCTTTAGAAGTCTCCCGACGGCTCTTGGCAGTAGCAGGGGAGGCTCCACACTTGATGATGAGTGGGCTAGTAGCAGGACTGCAATGAACTCGGTGAGCAGTGCATTGAGACAACCGGA